>OVBL01000361.1:0-24809 GCA_900406555.1 Pseudoturritis turrita | reverse complement strand
GGCCTTGCTCTTAAAGCCGCCATTGTTGCAGCTTTAAAATCAGAGATTCGAGAACTATGTTTGTTCTCTGATTCTCAATCTCTAATCACTCTACTCAACAGCGAAGGTGTGATCATGGAGCTGAAATTTTTTCTCTTCGACATGCGTTATTTGTTGCGATCTTTTTCTTTTTCTATCTGTTTTTTTTATGTTCCTCATTTGGCTAATGTGCCCGCAGACTCTTTAGCAAAAAAAGGTTTAATGTTTCTTAGTCTTCCCTTTGTGTAAGGACTCTTTAATCGAATGAAACAAGTTGGTTTGCCCCAAAAAACAAAAAAAAAATAGAGTAAAGCAGTAAATTACCATAACTATCTCAATTGACTATGCAAGAAAATTCACTTCATTGGATGATATTCATAAGACACTTAGAACAAGAATTTCCTTAAATTTATATACTAAATCGACTATATATTAAGCCTCAAGTCACTTCATTCTCGTTTTCACTTGTGTGTAGGGGTATTGGGGAAGATGTGTGCGCAGTTGTCCTTAAGAAGAGGTGGAAAAAACGGGTTTAACGGAAACATATGAGGCCAACAGTTAGCATCTATGGTCGAGAAGGCCTTGCAACATGTGACTCCAACATTTTCAAATTGGCCAGAGAAAACTGATTTGTAGAGTTCGAATACGCATCCATGAGTATTGAAAAGAGATGACCAACATTTTTCCATATCAATAGAAAAATCCGGTGGAAATTGTGAGCGTGGTGGTTGCTCATGAGCTAATCCGGGAGTGATCAAAACTGCAGCACATATGGCTAAGGAGACAATAGCTCTTGAATTGTTTTCCATCTCTTCTTCTTACTTCTTTGTTGCTTGATGTTTTGGATGGTTTGGTTAAGCAAAGGTGTTTAGAATTTATAGGATGAATAAAAGTATGAACAAAACGTTATTAAATTATGTATTAATAAGAAAATAATAAATGTTTATAACATATAAGCAACCGAAGAATATTAAAACTTTTAAAAGTAACTCATCTCCGTTAATTCTCTGGTTGACCAAAGTTCTTGATTCTATCAAGGCATAATAAGGTATGGGTATACCTTATTATTCCATACCTTATTATATTTAAATGGCGTGATGAAAGACATAAGAAAATGATATTTGATGGAAAAAATTAATCAGTATATTTCTTTAATTATACAAAAATCTCATGTATGATACAAACGCAAAAAAAAAAAAAAATTGTTAATTAAGTGGTGGTGGTCTAATAGTAAGAGAATTCAGGGAAATAAGTTAATCTTCCATCCTGAGTTTAATTTTCTTGGAAACACTTTTACTTTTATTTGGCCAGTCAAAATATTGTTATTCTTTACACCCATTAGAAAATCCGGTAAATGTACTACTCGACGACTACACTCATTCTGAAAATATTAAACGAGAGAGAGAGAAGGCGATTTGTGTTTTTGTCTCTCCGGTGCCCGGTGCTTTTTGCCGGCATCGTGAGAGGACTGTAAACTAGTAGTTTCTACGCATGACATGGATTCTAGAAGATGTCTTGGAGTTTCTGGTCAGAAGATGATGCGATTTTTTTTTTGGTTTTTTTCTAGTAAGTATCAATCTAGTAGCTGATAAGCTTTGGTTTTATGAGTTATTGTGATTTACTTGTTGGGTTCAGTTTTTCTCTTATGGTAAAGTTTTTAGTTGAGGTTCTTTCCCTCGTAGAAGATTTAGAGTTTGCTGCTTAATTCTAGCCAAATCTGGCTATCTATCTGATTTAAGTTTGCAGTTCAAATTTGTTCAACGGTGGCTTCACTGAAGCTAACTCGGAACAAAATTGACAAAGACAATCAAATAAGACGATTATCTAAATTAAGAGAATTGTTGTCGTGTTATTGTAAAAGGTAGTGGAAATCCGGCTGCTATTGTGGATACAGGAACACCTAATTGTTTACCTTATACTCGAAACAAGACCATCTTGTTATTGCTAATATGTTTTCACAGATGTTTGTCCTCACTTAATTTCGATGCAGAAAAGATCATTAATTTCTTTTTGTATTTCATATGTCGAATTTCTTCTATGATGTAATCTCTTTTAAGTTAGTTTCAATAAAACAAAGTATCGCGGAAAAAAATATATGAAAAAGTGACCTTAATGTAGTTTATTTACTTCAGTCTCCTCACGGAATCAAGTATTGCCTATGAGCTCCGGTCAATCTGGAAGCTTCTCTCGACTAACTTTTTTCTTTGTCCTAGTTAGGGATTTGGTTTCAAACCCGGTTTACGTATCTAGACCGGATCCAAGTAGTGAAGGGTGGATGAAGACCACTACAATTGACTAATTATACCAAATTATGTCCACTAAAAGGAAGTATGTATTCCTCGAATTTCAAAAACATATGGATCAACTATTGTTTAGGCCAATTTCATATTTTCTAGACTAATTTCAAGTCATATTCCAATTACGAATGTCCACTCCAGTTTTTCATGATTCAGCTATGGATTGACTTTCAGTTTTAGAACTATAGAAACTAAATTGAAACGAAATAAAATTTGGTTGATTTGGCTTAAATATAGTTTTAGAAAAAAATATATCCTTTAGTACATTCGGTTTAAACCGTTTCCTAATGGGATTTGTTTAGTCCACAAAAAACACATGGCTTGTACCCCAAGTATATGATTGCCATCGCCAGGAAGTCTTTCAATGAATGCCAAATTTATAACGTTTCTGCAAGTGCATTGCAACTTAAAAGTTAAAACCTGCAAAAATCCGATAAATGATTAAAAGACTTTGAAAAGATATGTTTTGACTTGATAAAAGACTCAAACAAATGTTAAAAACCTTAATTCAAGAACACAAGATCTTTGATGTGAAGAGTTAGAGTGGAGACTAACGTTAAGTCGGGGCATACCGGCCATTTCAGGAGACCGAGGCAACACTTTATCCAAATGAAATTACTAAGTGGCTGACTTTTTTATTATTATTAAACAATAAAAAGTGCAAAAAGCTAGATCAAATGACTTAATTTTCCTGATGAATTGTGAAATTTCTCCTAATTTTCTGATTAATTCAAAACATCTATAGGCCGGTTTTCTAAATTTCTAATATAAACCTTTTTTAATATTAAAAAGTTTTGGGCTTAAATCCGTATATCTTTTCAGGCCAGGAACCAGAATATTTTATATAGTCCCCTCCCAAATGTCACTCGAACCAGCAATTTTTAGGTTTTGTCTGAGATATTTTATCAATTAAGCTAATGAGCTAATGGGATGGAGCCCAAAAAATGAAGTTGTTTATACGTATCTAAATCCTAAACCATTCCCTTGTAATATAAACCATTTTCAATCGGTCGAAAAAATAATATTTTGGATTTTTATAGCTTTCAATTACCGTATTGATTATGATTTTGTGTATATATTTGTGATCAGATGCAAAATAGAGATAATACGTTACAACAATCTCAATGGACTCCGCAAAAACAAAACAAAAACTCAATTTATTGGATGATATTGATAAGATACTTAGAACATGATTAGAAAAGCTTTTTATATTTCTTAAATCTAAGCTAACAGATTCGACTACAAAAGCCTCTAACCAACTTCATTTCCTCTTCACTCGTGTGTGGGAGAGACCGGGAAGATATGTGCGCAGTTGTCTTTAAATAAAGGTGGAAAAAATGGATTTAATGGAAATATATGAGGTCAACAGTTAGCATTTATGGTTGAAAATGCTTTGCAACATGCGACTCCAACATTTCTAAATTGACCTAAAAAAATGATTTGTAGAGTTCGAATACCCATTCATGAGTGATGAGTATTAAAAAGAGATGACCAACATTTTTCCATATTGATAGGAAAATTCGATGAAAATGGTCGCAATAGTTGTTCATGAGCTGTTCCAGGAGTGATCAAAATCGCAGCGCATAAGGCTATAACTAATACTGAGAATACAAGAGCTCTTGATTTGTTTCCCATCTCTAATTGATTTTATCTCTAGTAATTTTTCTTACATCTTTTGTTTTTGTTTTTGATGCTTGATGCGCTAAGAAAAATAACGGTATGAAATTACGTAATTAACTACAAAAATATTTATAACTTATAATCAACAGAAGAATATTAAAGTTGTTAAACAGTAACTCATGCTCAGTAATTCTCTTTTGAAATCTTTCATAATTTTGGTTTGACGTAATTTTCGATTTTAACAATTTTATTTTTATTTTTTACGGATTCAACATTCTTTAAAACTATGAAATGCTCTGGTTCTCCGGCCTAAGAGAATATACGGATCTAGACCCAGAATTTTTTAGTATTAAAAATATATATATATATATATATATATATATATATATATATTCTTTAAAACTTCATTTATCACACCATTCATAAAGAAAGACAACATTTTTTGTTCTCCCATCGAAATGTTTGTATCTACATGCGTTTTCTAAACATAAGTATATCTTATGTTTTTTACTTAGCACAATTTTTTTCTTAGAGCATGTACATTATGCACTAGATATATATGTTGGTCATTTATTTAGAAAAAAAGATGAGTGAAAAATTGTAAATAAGTTGAGTTATTTATTAGTACTATAAATTTTTTTAATAAATAAAATAAAATTCATGTGTGTTTTAAGCAAATTGCATATTATTTTGGCCATATGATCATTTTAAAAAATCAGCATTTTCTTACTATCATTGAATTAGTTGTATCTTAGTGCTTTTTCACTAGCACTATGAACAATGCATGAAGAAAATTAAAAAAAAAAACTAAAAAAAAGAAGTGTAAAAGCAACATTAGACACGAGATTAGCGCTGACAACAAAAACAAATAATAAAAAAACGAGAATAGCGACACTCCGCCACGGAGTAGATTTATATTCAATAAAATCTGTGACGTCCAAAAAAAACACCAGAATATCGCAATTCCATTACCGCCATCATCAAAGGTTTCCATTAGTATATTAAAGGAAATCAAGACATACAAAACGTCATTTTTTTTTTGGGGTTAAATTGTAAATATTTTATTAAAAATAAAAACATTTAAGATTTACAAATCGAATTATAAACCTATATAATGATCCATGGCAAAAAGATAAAAACATGGAAGCATAATTCATGAATAGTTTCAGTCTATCCACTCGACATAAACATAAAAAATAATGGAGTTAGACGATGTGATGACATTATTGTTGTTCTTCCCAAATCCATTGGTCGAGATAAAGGTGCTAAAGTCGCAATTACCAAACTCACAGCACTATAAGCCTTTCAATGGAGGTCCGAGATTGAGTCGTCAACGGAAAGATCCTCAAAGCCCTCGATCACATACTCATCTCCCGTCATGTGAGAGCGACTTGTTGCACGATCCATGAGCTAACACAAAGAAGAAATCTCGCAAACCAATATATGTGAACGCTGCAAGCTCACCCTACCAAGTTCCTTCTGAAGCGGCCAGTACAGAGCTGGATTTAAACTACTAGAAACTACAACGACCCCCATAAGTCTTACTAGCTCCTCTAGTACACTGAGCTAAAGCAAACAAAGCCCAACACTAATCCACGCAAGACGACATCTACACAGAAACATCAGCAGCAAGACACAAGTAACATCAGGGCTTGAAACCAACCATCAAGACTAGATATATAGGGATGCAAACCCAAGGAGACGGTGGGATAGCCACCACCGGTAGCTGTACCATCTCCAGAGTTACGTCATCATAAGAACCGGTAAGCATAAATAGGATCAACAATGACGAGACCTCACACCCGAGATGCCATAATAACCACTCTCCTAGAAGATCCGCTGCTGTCTCCAAGCAGATAGACTAACAGAGAAACAACCATTTCATCGAGCCTAATCGTCAAGTTGAGAAATCAAAAAAACACTAACCAATAAGCATTGTCCTGAAACCAAATCCAATTGAGAAAGGACAAAGAGATCGAGGCTCTAGCAGCGAAGAAGATGGAGAGAAACCAACCAGCTAGCAATTCTGACTCAGCTACCAGAAATCTCTTAAAATCGCTATCACCAAAGGACAATCTCAGACTACTAGGTAAAGACAGAGGCGACTCTCTACCGGAACTACAGCCGTCCTCGAGGGGAAGCATCCGATGGAGAAAAAGCCCAAATCACCGGAGAAAAAGAACGAGGCACGATGGATCTTCCAAAGCAGGGCTTGGAAAAAGGAAAAACCGCTAAGGACGGAGAAGCGAAACCACGGCCAGAAGACGTCGCTCCACTGTCGATCGAAACTTGTTCCATCATCGGAATCGCGAGGGAGGAGAAGGATCTACAAAGTAGATCTACGCTGGACGAAATGCGTGAGGCAGGTGAAGGGTAGCAGCTGGTCCCGCTGTCGTCACTCGCCATCGACAAACTTAATAACCACGGCGAAAGAGAACCCAAACACCAAGATGCGGCCGTCACACACGGCGAAACTCCAACCCACTCGCCGCGAGAAACAGTGGAAATCTAGCAGATTTGGAGAGGAAAGCATCTTAAAAGAAGACAGTGGTTGCCCTTTCACGGCGACGGTTGCAACCGGACACCAAAGAGGGGAGCAGGCGAACGACGGATGAGATGGTTCGGCAAAAATTTGGGAGAGAAGTCGTCCCGCGTGAATCTCACGTCATTTATTTTTATATCAACAATATAAATTCTATAGAATTTAAATATTTGCGTGTAACACAATGACACAATTACTACATAATACTAATATAATTCACTACACATCCCCACAAAACGTCAATTCCTAATCACAAAATTTTAAATATATAAATCACAAAATTAAGCGTCAAAATTTGATTTTTTTTTTTCTAAAAAAATATTCTATTGAAAAGCATGTGATATCGATTACAAGATGGATATAAATATAAGAACATGTATATAGGCTAAGTAATACAATAGACTACAAATGACGTTAAAGATACTAAAAAGTATATGAAACTGGTTCATTACCGAGCAGCGTCTACAACCCCAAGAAGATAGCGGTGTCTTCACATCAATTCACGAACGATCGGCAAAAGAGAGTAGAGGTTGGCCCGAACACTCCAAATAAACCCGACGACCAAGATTTGCCGAGTAATTGCCGAGCCTAAGAGGACTGGAATCGAAACCAATACCAACACTACCTCCGTACTGATACAACGAGTTTTAACCCTAAATATCACTGCAAGTGCACAGCAAGCGAAGTAGTAATTAGGGATCGAATCCACGAGAACCAAGTGAAACACTACGAATTTTATGAGTGAAATTAAGCTAAGATGGCAGTAATAATATTGATAGCAGTAACAAATGAAAATAGCAATTTAAACGGTGTGAAATCAATTAAAACCAAGCGTTAAGTCTAGGGCGTTTCGCAGGAATTCAGAGATCATGAATCAGACAATTATTCAGGGAACGATAAAGTGCAGTCTCAACTCAAACATGAATGTACAATCAATCCACTTTCGTGGTATCAACTATTTTATCTAGCAACCTAAGAATCTAAACTGTCGTTTGGTCTTAAAATTCTAAACAAGCATTAACGAGCAGGGTTGATATGTTCACAAATGGCCTTAACATCAGCTTTCGTTGGTTAAGGACAATTTGCTCACATATATTCATTCAAGCAACCTATAACAATTTTGATGAATATATTGAACCTAAAATCAGAGATTAAGTGATCAATTTAATCTAATCAATAAGAACAACAATAGGTGGAGACAAAATAAATCCCTATCTATGTCTGATTTAACAATTCATAAACTCTTTTGAAAATCCTAAACTCAACTATAGATCTACTCAAACATGGAGAAAATCAAAACAATATAAGAGGAAGAAAAACTCATAATAAATTAAAGGGGTTCAGAAAAACTTTTCAAATGATGCAGAGTTAGAGATTCGTCTCCCCGATGCTTACAAATTGCAGAAATTAAAAAGTCTGAATAGAATTAAAAAGGTATGAGAAAGCTTAGCCTAAAAAATGGCGTAAACTCGAATATATATTAAAAACGTTATGGAGAAAAACAAACGGCAAAACCCTGTGAGAATAAGAAATTAAAAATTTCCTTTTTCTAGCCGAAAGAGTTTGGATCGATCGATCTATGATTGGATCGATCGATATGATGATAGCTCAATCGATCTGAGCTTTTTACGTCGATCAAAAAAGTATTCAGCATCTTGGATCGATCGATCTGATCTCTTATGATCGATCCAGAAAGTATTCGGTGTTTTGGATCGATCGATCCAGCCTCTTTTGTGCTTCTTTTGCTTCATTCAACACTCCTAATGTCTTGGATTCATTCCAAACGTCAAACGGTCCTGAAAAGACACTAAACCATAGAAATGACTTGAAAAACCGTTGAAAACAAGGATTAGAACGCGTAAAAATGCAATACATCACGTACACAAAATGAAAGACTACACAACACATAACCAAGGCCAATGATCTACTAACCAGAAGACAAGTACTCAAAAAACCTGTAACGCGTTCGGTAGCACCAGCTTGCAAAAACCTAACCCAACACTGACCCGGACAGAACAAAATCGTAATCGGAACCAGCCAAAGCGCAGAAGATAGAGGAAGCAGAATCACCATGGGGTTTAGAGCAACAAGGCATGGGAATAGGAGAAGGAGCCTAGAATACCGCCAAACCAAGGTTCCAGAGACACGCTAACCATATCAACACAACCCAAAAGAAACACAAAGAAAGAGGAAGAAGCTGCTATAAGGGTGGAGGAGCCACAGGGCCTAAGTCTCGAGCCACACTAACCGGAGTCAGAACCAACAAAGACCATGCCGAGTCTAGAAAAACATAAACAGGGACAGACAAATACCTTACCCAAAGAGGAAGACCAAAGACTGATCGAACGGCAAGACGGTGAGGCATGTGACCACAGAATCCGACATCGAGACAGAGAAACGATGAATCGAGGAGCGCAAGTCCATACGGTGTCCTCAGGCCGACGGAGAAGAGACATCCCCGAACCCATCAATTTGACTCCCTACACAGACGACGGAGAAGAGAGAGCCTGTAGCGAAAAAACCCTTGCCAAAACCTAATTACGAGATTCGAAGAACCAATTAACCATTTCGGTGACACCGTCCACTAGCATCAACAGCGGAAGAGGAGCACGGCAAATCGGATCCCGAGCAAAGAAGGAGAACACCGGCTTGAATCAACCCACCATAAGAACCGATCTAAAATTCGATCTAAAAACTTTTGGCCTCCGAGAGAAAGTAGCCAAAGAAAACAGAAAAACTGACAGAAGTACTCCTTTTTTCGGCGGATGTGAGAACCACCACTCACCGGAAAAGAAGATCGGTCGGACTTAGTGGTTTGCGGCGGTTAGGGTTATGAGGGAAAGAGAGAACTCTCTTAAAGGCCTTTTTCCGATCTACAACTTAACGTCAAAATTTGTTTTATATTAACAATATAAATTTTAACGGATTTGAATATGTATGATGATTTAAGCTAGGCTAATTGAACTGAAAAAAGACGATCTCAATTCCTAAGCTTTTTAAGGAAAATAAACTAATAAAATTACATTATGCTCAAAATTAAAGACTTGACGCCAAATAATATCCATCGGATTCGGTTTCGATTTGGTCACATAATTTTAAACCATACGTACATTTATTAAAAACCAACCCCAATATTTGATGCTGAAACCAACAAATTAAAATAAAATTGGACTTGGTATATTAATATGTTTGCTTGTGAACTTTTTTTGGTGAATATGGAATTAAAAAAAAAGCTATATGCGATGAAAAACTTGGAAAAGAGAAAAAGAAAATCATAAAAAACCTGCATGAAATTTCATCGATGGAGTCATTCTGCCCTTAAGTTTATATACTAACGTACGTGTCCGAGACATTTGACAGCTACGCTGATATGTGTTTGTTTTGGTTGACACTTGTCAGAGCTTGGGAATGGTTTGCTAGGGATATTGATATCAAGAGGTGTTGCAAGGTTATTAAAAATCTAAATTAGGTGAAATTTAACTCAATCATTAGTGTTGTATCATTAAGTTCCATGTAATATACAAAACGGAATGGTAGATTAAAGGTGGTAGAGCAAAACACCGAAGCTTGTTAATTCCTTTCTTTTCGACTAGTATTATTTTATCTGTGTCCTTAATTTGATAGGATGTCGACACAAAATATATTGTTATTCTGTTAAGGGGTAAAACATAACAATTTTATTAGCAAACCCAAACAAAGATAGATAATTCCTCTACGATAGGTGGCAATCGACAGTGATAACCTAATAAAATAAATCAGTGGTCAGATATTCTTTTCTCATATAAAAATTATTGAATCCAGTTTCTTAAATGTCATAGAGAACATTAAATTCATGTAAAACATGTGGGTCCGAAATTACTATTGTGTCTTCACAAGAAAAAATTACTATTGTGCCCTCATTTTTTATACACTATAAAAAACCCTAATTCCTCAACCCCAAATCACTCGTTTGTAGATCTACTTTACAAAATATTTGATAGAGAGAAAGATCAGAGTTTAAAAACAAAATGGAAGAAGGTAAAATAAACGTATTAGATGAAGAAGCTAAAGCTTCTGTGGACATATGGAGATATGTCTTAGGGTTTGCCGATATAGCAGCTGCAAAGTGTGCCATTGATCTTAAGATACCAGAAGCCATTGAAAATCATCCTTCATCACAGCCCGTGACACTAGCTGAGCTCTCCTCCGCCGTCTCAGCCTCTCCGTCACATCTATACCGTGTAATGAGGTTTCTCGTGCACCAAGGAATCTTTAAAGAAGTCCCTACAAAAGATGGTCTAGCCACAGGATACACTAACACGCCACTCTCTCGCCGCATGATGATCACAAAACGTGACGGAATGTCTCTGGCTCCTTTTATTCTATTCGAAACAAGTCCCGAGATGCTCGCTCCATGGCTGAGACTGAGCTCAGTCGTCTCTTCTCCGGTCAACGGTTCACATCCACCACCGTTCGATGCGGTGCATGGAAAGGACGTGTGGTCGTTCGCACAGGATAATCCATGCCTCAGCGAGCTAATCAATGAGGCCATGGCTTGTGACGCCAGGCGCGTGGTGCCACGTGTCGCCGGAGCTTGTCACGGCTTGTTTGACGGCGTGGCTACGGTGGTGGACGTAGGAGGCGGTACCGGAGAGACGATGGGGATATTGGTTAAAGAGTTTCCTTGGATTAAAGGATTTAACTTTGATCTTCCTCATGTTGTTGAAGTTGCTCAAGTCTTGGGTGGTGTTGAGAATGTCAAAGGCGATATGTTTGATTCTATTCCTGCATGCGACGCCGTTTTCATCAAGGTTAAATTCATTTCTATACTCTATATTGTTTTGATTAACTATTTCAAGTTTTTTTTAACAACTTTTTATTTAGGGTTAAAATCAAAATTTCACATAAAAGACTAGAACAGAATGAACAAAAAAAGAGAGAGTTAAAATAATATAATAAGAAAGCACGAAATATTCTTCTTTTTCTTTGGTTTATTGTTAGAAATATCATTCTATATAAGCCTCGTACTAAAGCTTTAATTAGATTATATTTTGATTTTTTGTTTGGTATAACGTTGGTGTTTATTGTCTATATGCGTTCGTATAGTCCAAACTAGAAGTCCGAGCAACCATTCACTGGCTCTCTTAGCCACTGGTTGGTCTCTCAGTCAGCATGCATGCATGTTCGATCCCACTTCTTAAAAAAACACTCTCTTTTTCTATAATTTTCTTACAGAAAAAAATGTTCGGATGTCAAACACAAAAAATTGAAAAAGTTTGAATGTTTAGTGGGTTGAAATTTTTTAGAATTTATTTTCCATCATCTTCCAGAGAAAACATGAATAATTTAGATATGATAAATATATGACACCAAAGTAGCGAATGATAGCAACCACTACCAAGCACCAAATTAAAAAAGCAACCACTAACAATTTTTCCAGATATTATGAACCTATACGTACTCCAAAGACACATCCTTTTTATATTAAAAACGAAATCACCTTTTTTTCTAACAACCGATTAATCTTATTTGTTATATTTTTTTAGAAAAATATATGCATAAAGAATTAGTTGTTGTTTTTTACCATGACATGTAACATATTATTTTTGTGATAGTCCCTACTCCCAATCACCATCCAATTCAAACCTGCTGCCTGCATATAGCATATTGACAACACAACCAAAAATAAAACACAAGCCTTGAGTATTTTTGAAATGTAATGATTTTTGTGTAATTTTGAACAATAAAACATTTAAAAAAAATAGTTTATCGATTTTTTCAATAAAACTTACATGGTTTTATTTCTAAATATGTGTGTAAGCAAAAATAAAATCATATTAATAATATAAATAATTTAAAAATTAACCTGAGTAGGTTTCAATCTATTAAAATTATTTTGCAGAATCTCTATTTAGTGGAGAATTATTTCTATTAATAAATACCCTGAACGCTTCAACCATAACAAGATATTAATTGATTCGTAAAATTGTGATAAATGATGACAGTGGGTATTACATGATTGGGGAGACAAAGATTGCATAAAAATATTAAAGAATTGCAAAGAAGCGGTCGCACCAAATACTGGAAAAGTGTTGATAGTGGAATCTGTGATTAGAGATCAGAAAAATACGATGGTGGAAGAAAGAGATGAGAAATTAGAACACGTGAGATTGATGCTTGATATGGTGATGATGGCTCATACAAGCACAGGCAAGGAAAGGACATTGAATGAGTGGGATTTTGTTCTTAACGAAGCTGGTTTTGCTCGATATGAAGTTAGAGACATTGATGATGTCCAGTGTGTTATCATCGCGTATCGGTCTTAAAAGGAGGATATGAAAGGTTGGATCCTAGCTGAGGTCCTGAGGAAGAGCTAAACCAAAATTTTCCTTTGAGAAAACTCAATAATTTCGTGGTTGTTGGTTTAGTGGTACGTGAAATATTATACCTAATTAGTGTGAATGATTGTGTAGTGTGACAATAATCAAGGCTTGTTTCGGTACCAGCCGTGTTGTATTGTGTTTTGTTATTTGTATTTTCATAAGTTTTCACATATTGATTTGCACTTAAACTTGCTTTTATTTGTTGTTATATATAGACTATATTATGATATTATATATGCTAAATTATTACTTTGTCTGTTTGCTTTTAAATAATTTTTTAGATGATTTTTTTTTCCAAATTAAATGATATTTTCCCTATTCTATGCATAATTAATTATTTTTTATTTTATTTTATTATTTGAATTCTGCGTATTATTTTTTATTAGTTGAATTGTGTTTATGTAAGTAATAATTGATATTTTATTTCAAAAAATAATAAATAATTAAATAATTTTTTAATTGATGTGCAATAACATTAAACATTACTTATAAACAAACGAGTACCTTTTATGTTCCAAAAAATACAACTAACATATATATAATATCATAAAAAAATTCGACATCACAAGAAAAAATAGTACAAGAAAACAGAATTGCTAAGAAAAAAAAACAAATTATAAATGAAAATATCCTTTGTTGCATAAATGCCAACAGCAGTGGCTTGTATTATTGATGAGCAGTGGCCCGTACGTGGTTAATGCAATCTCAAAATCTCTGCAACTCGCTAACACATTTGGACTATACTAACCTTGAAGATCCAATAATTTGTTAGACCTCACTAATTTTGAGTTTCAGAAGATTAATCTTACCTTGCTTTGGAAGTACCGATATAGTTTTACTCGCGAATTAAAATATACGTTGTATCACCTAAATCTTCAAAAAAAAAAAAAATGGTTTGGTTTCAAGAGGATTCGATCTCTCAACCGTAACCTTAAACCAAATCCCACTTCAGCTATAACCTATAATCAAATTTTCCATCTTTATATATTTATAAATATTTTTTTCTCTATTCCTATCTTTCTCTCTATATGAATAGAGAAACTAGATAACTTCCCGCGTTATACGCGAATTAAATATTATTCAAAATATCAAAAAAATTAAACGTCGTTTCAAAATTACAAATTAATGTTGGTTCGATTTAAATTGTGTGAGTTTTTTTCTATTTTTAATATTTTCGGTTGAATTCGTCATTTTAGCTTTACTATTAGATTTGAATTGTAGATCCACGATTAGCATGAGTTTCAAATAAGCGCAATATAAGTTTTTGTGTTGATTGTATCTCGGAACTTTTATAAATTGGTGATGTGATGATTAGAAATTAAAATTTTAAAAAATTTCTTCTTCATGTAAGTTATTCAATATTCTATACATTGACGACGCTATAGATTCCTCTAAATTTTGCTCTTAATATATTACAAAATGAATACTATGCATGTTCAAATAAATCATTAGAAAATGACATAGATACTCTAGAAACTAAATCAAGCACACATATTTGTTTTTAGTTTGTATAAAAACATGACGAACTTGATTTTTAACAAACTTTATTGTCCAGTCAAGTACAACCGTGACTAACTAACGAACATTTTGTATTATCCTTGTGAGAGTAGTTTTCAAGTTTAGAAAGATATTGTTTTTAATGCAAGTATCTATATTTGTTTCTCTGCCAAATAAATAAAAGAAATATTTTTTTTTTGTTAAAAAATGAAAGAAATAGTTAGTTTTGGTATGTTAAACGAATATACAAATTAACATGTTAGAAAAGCAAAACCTAGGTGTCGCAAACAAATTATACATGTACTTTTGTAGGATTTTTATCTCATAAATGAGATTGCTTTTAGTTGTTAAATTGCTAGGAAGAATAGTAGAGAAGTCCTCGGTGGTAATGGAGGAGAAGGTTTCGTGGGCTGTTAGAAAGAGAATTCTAAAGTATTATGTTAGGGTTACGTAGAGAATGTAGAGACTATAGAAGTTAATATTTTCTTAAATTTATAGAATATTATTTTGCAAAGATTTTAGGGAAATTTTTGTTTAGATTCCAATAGGTTCATCCCTACGTAATAGGAGGAGAAGAGATTTTTATGGATATTTTTTATTCGAATATATCATATTTATATCTTAGAAATCTTATTATTTTTTGTTTTGATGTTATTAGTTTTTTTTATTTTTTATGATTTATAATAATTTTATCGTTATGTAATTTTTTATGATTTATAATAAATTTTCCATTAGTTATATTATTAAGTATATTTATGAAGGGCATATATAGTCTTTTTCGTTTAGTAAAAATCCAAATAA
Source organism: Pseudoturritis turrita (assembly GCA_900406555.1). NCBI lineage: Eukaryota > Viridiplantae > Streptophyta > Magnoliopsida > Brassicales > Brassicaceae > Pseudoturritis > Pseudoturritis turrita. The sequence continues at coordinate 9,672 of OVBL01000361.1, read as the reverse complement.
TTTTTAAGAAGTTATAAAACAAAAATATGAAGATCCGGTGTCGATTTATGTATGGTAATATATTTGGGTGGTTTATATTAAATATTGTAAGTGAGTTTTTTTATATGAAACTATGGTTAGTGAGTTCAATACATGAATGACACGTGCCTTAATTACTTATAAACTTAAAGGCTTTATGAACTCCCATCTATTTAAAAAAAAAAAACCAAAAATCGTTCATCAATTAAATATAAAAATATTTAAGTTTAAAAATGCAGATTTGATGATATTTAAAAGATTATGTAAATTTTAAATATATATTTTTTAAATAGATAAGAACTTGATTGCTATATTGGAATCGAAATTAACTCTACAAATAAGGAACTAAATCTTTTTAAATTTTAAATTTTGTGTTATATTATTTTTTAAGTCATGCCATCTTTTTTTAAACCATGTCATAATTTTTCTCTAAGAAAGAATATAAATGCGACACATAAACAAACTAAAAAAAATCAATTGCAAAATAATGGTTAAAGGATTAAAAACTAAAAAAAAATCATAAGAAGCCCAAAAAAGCCTAAGGGTGATCACACGCTACATCTTCTCATTGGACCATAGAATCGCCTCCCTTCCGGCGACGAGAAGCCTTACACTCGCTCTCTCTCTCTCTCTCTCCGAAGTAGAAATTTCACGGTGAGATTACAGAGCAATTACAATCTTCTCTCTGACCCAATCTTCATCGACCCGTGAAAACTTGATTTTCAGGAAGATGAGTGAGAAAGCGAAGACGGGTCGAACAAAATTCAACGGATTTCATCATCCTGTTGTTGATTTTTGGCGACGAGAGGTCGGTGGAATTTCATCCCGGAATTTCTCAAATCGCTTCTCCGGCTCCGAGGTTTGTTCCAATCGTTAATTTGATTCCACAATTGTTTTTCCTCAATTCGAAAATTTTGAAATTTGTGGGTCTTTGATGAGTCTCATTGGTTGATTTAGGTAGTATTGTTCAATGGAAATGATTTTCAAGTCTCTGTGTAGATTTCTCAGGAATTGCCAATGACACTTGAAAATCAGTTTGAAAATTCTAAATCTTTCCTTGTTGCTTTCTCTGTTGTTGTTGTTGTAGAATATGGTTCTGCGTCTAGAGATATTCCGGAAGCTAGTGAAACACAGAGGTTGTGTGAACACAGTGAGCTTCAATGCCGGAGGAGATATTCTGATCTCGGGCTCCGATGATCGTCGTGTCGTTCTTTGGGATTGGCAACTTGGGAAAGTTAAGCTTTCGTTTCACTCAGGACACGCTAATAACGTATTTCAGGCAAAGTTTATGCCTTTCTCTGATGATCGAACCATTGTAACCTGTGCTGCAGATGGAATGGTAATAATATCCTTCTGAGTTTTCACACTTTACTTGGTTATAGCTTCTTCTTTCTTAGAATATTAAGTGTCCGAATATCTTCAGGTTCGGCGTGCGAGTATTCTTGAAAGTGGGAAAGTGGAGACGTCTTTCTTGGGATTGCATCAAGGACGAGCTCATAAGCTATGTATTGAGCCGGGAAACCCTCATATATTTTACACATGTGGTGAAGATGGATTAGTTCAACGTGTGAGTAGTAGCTGCTTGGATCTAATTTAGAATCCTTATAATTCGATTAAAGAGTTCTTAAAAGTTGGATTCTTGCCTATTTCAGTTTGATCTGAGGACTCAAGCCCCTACAGAACTTTTCACATGCGAATCAGTTGATCCTAGGAGGGGTAACATGGAAGCCATCCAGCTAAACGCAATTGCAATCGACCCGAGAAATTCCAACCTTTTCGCTGTTGGTGGAATGGACGAGTATGCTCGTCTTTATGATATCCGTAGATTTCAGGGTGACGGTTTAAACGATTTTAGCCGAGCTGCGGATCATTTTTGCCCTCCACACCTTATTGGCAATGAACAAGTTGGGATAACGGGCTTGGCCTTCTCAGAGCAAAGCGAGCTCCTTGTTTCATACAACGATGAATTCATCTACCTTTTCACACACGATATGGGATTAGGATCTAACCCTATCCCATCCTCTCCGGTGTCCAAGAGTAGTAAATCAAAATCAGAATCAGCTTCTTCTCCAAAAGTGGATAGCAAACATTCAGTTCCTATGGTTTATAAGGGGCACAAGAACTGTGAGACGGTTAAGGGTGTGAATTTTTTTGGACCTCGGTCTGAATATGTGGTTAGTGGGTCAGACTGTGGCCGAATATTTATTTGGAGGAAAAAAAGTGGAGAGCTTATACGTGTTATGGAAGCGGATAGGCATGTAGTTAACTGTATCGAGCCTCATCCACATATACCAGTGCTTGCTAGCAGCGGAATTGAAAGTGACATCAAGGTATGGACCTCAAAGGCAGCTGAGAGAGCGACATTACCTGAAAACATCGAACTGGTATGCTCTATTGCTCCATTCATTATGACTTGATTGTTGATTTCATTTCAATTTCTGCAATAACCTTCTCTGACTAATGAAACCAATAAGGTGCGATACTTTGTGCTTGCCTCTATGATTAAGAAATAGGACTTTGTCGTAGTACTCGCATAATATGTGGTCCAAATCCATGTCTAAGGGAAATCCATGTCTCCTTGTTCATGAAGTTTGTATTTATCACTTTTGATTGTCTGTTATCATGGTTTGTTAGCATCTGGATCTAGTTCCCATAGAGGTCAATTGTTAACTTGATCTGATGAGAATCATTTTTTTTTCTTTTGGTCGAGCTCTTATGATATGACATCAAACTAATTTGGCTACTGTTGCTTTGTTTGAAAAATGTCCAGTTACCCAGTCGATTTCGCATTCCTTGGTTATCCTTGCTTAGCTTCCATGATTATGACGACAATTTATTTGGTAATGGAATGGATCTTGATATTGATGGGATCGAAGGGGAAGATGAATCTATTGATGATGATGAGGATGATGATTCTGATTCAGATTATAGCAGTGGACTAGATGATGATGATGATACTGATGATGACATGGATACTGATGACGATGATGATGTGGATGATGAATGTTTAGTTGAAATTGATAACACTATGGATAATAATAGTGATGGTGGTGGTAGTGAGAGGAATGTTGATAGTGGTAGCAACAGTTACCAAGATAATGATGATGATGGTGATGATGATGTTGCTAATGATGATGATTGAATATTTGTTTTGAAAATTTGTGATTCTCCAGCGGAAGCGAACGCCTAAGGGATGGATGTACCGTGTATCTTCACCGCAGGAGCTATTGGCACAACTCTTCTCGCTTCAAAACCGAAGAAGCAGTTTCAGCCCAGAGAGAGAAGGAGAAGAATCTTCTTCTTCTGCTACCGGAAGAGAACTTCTTGATCTTATCCTCACTTTCAATGATGAGACTGACGACGATGAAAATGTCTCTGATGATGATGAAGAAGATGGTAATAGCCGTGAAGACTTCTTCTCTTAGGAAATCATTAGTAACTTTAAAACAAAACTCATTTGAAGAAACTTGTAAATATTTTTTAGTCCCTTTTAAAACCGAACAAAACCATTGTTGTGTTCTTCTTTGTTAAATAAAGTCGTTATATGTTTATTGACAACAAACAAACAAAAATATTCCCGCGGGAAAAAGACGCAAAAGACAACGACGACGAGAGACAAATGTCCTTGAAGCTCAATTTCCCAGTGGTAATCATGGCTGGGACTATGCTTGCTCGATGCTACAGTGTCTACAATTGCGATGCGTGCAAGTGTGTTTCTTCACAGAATCATCACCAAACGAAGATGAAGCGAAATGGGAACAGAAATCTCGTAATCGACTCGAGATTCTCGAAACCTACCAGGATAATTCTTCGTGACCGATCAAAGCTACGTAACAAGCTCAATGATCCTGCCCTCACTCGCGCTTTACGCGATTTTGCTGATTCGGGTCTCATGGAAGATGCACTCCACCTGTTCGATGAAATGAACAAATCTGATGCTTTCGTTTGGAATGTGATGATCAGAGGTTTCGCTAGCTGTGGTTTGTATCATGAATCGTTTAGATTTTATTGTAGAATGGTGTTTGCAGGAATCAAAGCTGATTCCTTTACATATCCTTTCGTGATTAAGTCGGTTGCTGGGATTTCGTCGTTGGAAGAAGGGAAGAAGATACACGCGAAGGTGATCAAGCTTGGGTTTGTTTCAGATGTTTACGTTTGTAATTCTCTTATATCTATGTACATGAAGCTTGGGTGTGCTTGGGATGCAGAGAAAGTGTTCGAAGAAATGCCTGAGAGAGACATTGTTTCGTGGAATTCCATGATTTCTGGGTATCTCGCGCTTGAAGATGGTTTTCGCTCGTTGATTCTGTTTAAAGAAATGCTGAAATGCGGGTTTAAACCGGATAGGTTCAGTACCATGAGCGCGTTAGGTGCTTGTTCTCATGTGTATAGTCCAATAATGGGAAAGGAGATACATTGCCACGCTATTCGAAATCGAATTGAAACGGGTGATGTTATGGTGTTGACTTCAGTTCTTGACATGTACAGTAAATATGGTGAAGTGAGTTATGCAGAGAGGATATTTAGCGGTATGATCCAGAGGAACATCGTAGCTTGGAACGTTATCATAGGATGTTATGCTAGGAATGGGCGAGTCATGGATGCTTTTCTCTGCTTTGAGAAAATGTCAGTTGCAAATGGGTTGCAGCCAGATGTTATCACATTGATAAATCTGCTTCCTGCTTGTGCGATCTTGGAGGGTCGAACGATTCACGGGTACGCATTGAGGAGAGGCTTTCTTCCTCATATTGTATTGGAAACTGCTCTTATTGACATGTATGGAGAATGCGGGGAGTTAAAATCAGCTGAGTTTATATTTGATCGAATGGCTGAGAAGAATTTGGTCTCATGGAACTCGATTATTGCTGCTTATGTGCAGAACGGGAAGAACTATTCAGCCTTGAAGCTATTTCAAGAGCTCTTGGATTCATCGCTTGTACCAGATTCCACAACAATTGCTAGTATTCTACCAGCTTATGCAGAATCTCTCTCCTTGAGTGAAGGTAGACAACTTCATGCTTATATCGTAAAAGCCAGATACGGATCAAACACTATCATCTTGAATTCACTCGTTCACATGTATGCCATGTGTGGAGACCTCGAGGATGCAAGAAAATGTTTCGACCATGTCGTGTTAAAGGATGTTGTTTCATGAACAGCATCATCATGGCCTATGCAGTACACGGTTTTGGGAGAATTTCGATTTGCTTATTCTCAGAGATGATTACTTCTGGAGTAAATCCAAACAGGAGCACCTTTGCTTCACTATTAGCAGCATGTAGCGTTTCCGGTATGATCGATGAAGGATGGGAATATTTCGATTCGATGAAAAGAGAATACGGGATTGATCCTGGAATAGAGCATTATGGGTACATGCTGGATCTCGCTGGTCGTACAGGAAACTTCAGCTCAGCCAAGAGATTCATTGAAGAAATGCCATTTGTGCCGACACCTCGGATTTGGGGATCTTTGTTAAACGCAAGTAGAAACCACAACGACATAACCGTAGCTGAATTCGCAGCAGAACAGATCTTTAAGATGGAGCACGATAACACGGGATGCTATGTCTTGCTTTTGAATATGTATTCAGAAGCTGGAAGATGGGAAGATGTAAATAGGATCAAGCTTCTCATGAAGAGCAAAGACATATCCAGAACAACGAGTCGCAGTACTGTCGAGACGAAGAGCAAAACTCATATGTTCACTAACGGAGACAGATCCCACGTGGAGACAAACAAGATCTATGAAGTCTTAGATATTGTCTTGAGGATGATTGGAGAAGAAGAAGAAGACAGTTATGTTCACTGTGTTTCGAAGTTGATTACAGAGACTCTATTGAAGAGAAGAAGCAATTCACCAAGAAGGCATTCCGTAAGACTCGCCACGTGTCTTGGATTGATCTCTACGGAAACAGGAAGAACAGTTATGGTGAGGAACAACACGAGAATCTGCAGAAAATGTCACGAGTTCTTGGAAAAGGCGTCGAAAATGACGAGAAGAGAGATCGTTGTGGGAGATTCCAAGATTTTTCATCACTTCTCCAATGGTCGTTGCTCGTGTGGAAACTACTGGTGAAAAAACATGGTTGTGGCTAAATTAGGTATATGTAATCAGACAAATGTAAAAAGAAGAAAATATGTTTTGACAATTTATATGAAAAACAAAATTCCATCAATCAACTAGATTTGAAACTTCTATAAAACCTAACTAAATACCACAAAGTAAAACAGAGCAAAAAAAGAGATTTTAAAACAGAGATTAGAGTAACTGTTTAAAGAACTTGATGTATAATATGCCCTATCATTTGATAATTTTTATTTCTGTCATAGACGAAAATAATTTTTAAATTTGCCACTGTTCACATATAACTTTGCTCTAGCTCATCATATTTGAGATCAGTGACCATTTGCTAAGGGTTGAAAACACAGTTCTCATGGCTAAATCATTTTCATAGGAGGTATTTTCTTTACACATGTATTTCAAATTTGGACATATACTTCTCTTAACACATAAGTACTCTCCACGTGAACCATATTTATGCCATCCACTTCTTCAACCATCATGTTTTGCCATTACATTTCAACCCTCGTACGGAGGTTAGCGACTATTAAATCATGTCCGTCCACAATGCATCGCTCATCGGCTACCCAATCAACTCGAATAAACATAGAATAGTGTAACTGTAACAGATTACACCTCATGCCAACCCCATGGCTCTTTTTGTAGGTCAACCCGATTCGTATATCAAACGACATATAAGCCCCTATGGTAGGGGTTATTGATGAACTCCTCCACCGCATTGGTGAAAATGGTTTCGAGATTCTTCGGATCATGATCTAAATCTATAAGAAGTATATCGTCTTCAAATTCGACTGTTCATTTCCAAATCTTCAACTAAACATAACCACAATTGATTAGTCACGAAGTCACCCATTCTAATCCGTTCTAATCATGTTGTTCTTATGCCACGTGAATTATATCACATGTACCTTCATTTGTATTACAATTTCAGTTCAGGTTTATATGGATTTGGAAGAAATAAAAATGGATCCGTTTGAGGAAATCCAATTAAAATTTGAAAAAAAAGGAAAATCGGATTTTTTATTTTTATTTTTTAAAATACATATGTTTCTCTGTAGCCTATAAAAGCCTTTCTCTAAAAGTTTCAGATATAAATAATCTAAAATTCATAGTTATGCACATATATACATCGATCTCTTCACCTGTAGGCTTTGTTTCATTGTGGTTAATCGCACATATTTTATATATATTTTATTATATAAAGGAAGATGTGTTTAACGTGAGCGTGACACAGAGGTAAAATCGTAACTCACCATATCGTGACATATGTTAATTTTACTTGAGATTGTGACACGTGTCAATATATTAATATAAAATAAATTTTCTTTTCTACATAATTTATTTTTTAAATCAAATTGTAGTGTAACTAAAAGGAAATAATAGTCTAAAAAACGAAAATAAGACATATTATTAAAAAAAAAAATAGCAAATCAAAAGACTAAAAAAAAGGAAAATAAGACAAATTATTTTTAATTGTAGTGTAATTAAAATGAAATAATAATCAAAAAGAAAATAAGACAAATTATTTTTAATTGTAGTGTAATTAAAATGAAATAATAATCAAAAAAAGAAAATAAGACATATTACTAAAAATTAAAAGGAAATAGTAATAAAAAGACTAAAAAAAAGAAATAAAAAAAAATATTTCCAATTTCTAAAAGTATTAGCGTGACATATGAAAAAATGATATTCATGAGATTACGACATGTCAAAATTTTAATTTTGATATGATTTCCATATATTTTTATAATACTTTTTAATTTTTTACTATTTGTTTAATACTAATGACATATATAGACATAAATTTGATAGAATGCATCATGCATATATTATTTTGATATGAAATTTTGGATATTATTGATTGACAAGGAATGCATGGAGTAAAAATATGGTTTAATACGATGGAATAAGTAGATGAGGTGTATTGCGAGATGAAATATGTGGAGTTGAAATCCAGTTTGAGACAAACCTATTAATCAACATCCAAAATAAGTATGCGAGTAACCAATCAAAATCTAAATATTTACATCAACAAATTTAACATATATATATTACATCAACAATATTTAACAAGATTTAACATATATTTCTTACATTTTCATAAAGTTTATTTTATTAAATTTAATCGATTACCGACAACATGTATTTTACTTTATTTTTTATCATTTATAAATAAGTTATAATTAAAACCGTGTATAACGTGAATCCTAATCTAGTGTATGCATAGTATATATAACTAACTAAGTATTAATATTCACTTTAATCGCCAATAAACCGGGTTGACAACAAAACCACTAATAAACAAAACAAAAATATTTAATATTACTAGGTTTGCGAAAATATAATTTAGCATTTTTATGCCGTGTTTTCGCTTTGCACAACATTAGCAAATTAAAGCTGTTGACATGATTTTATCATTTTCATGAATTAGTTAATCACGATACGACATGTGAAGTTAGTCCATCTTCTCTTGGACTTTTCCACGTCGCGCTCCATTCTTCTTCAATTTTCCGCGATGAGCAACAATGAGGCTCAGCACCTCCGAGATTAGAGCTCCCACAACGATTTTTCTCTAGTCACATGGTCTAGCTTTGATTTGAACATCGAAGAATTAATCTTTATAGCGGTACACCCATGTCGTCCTGAAGAATCTTTTGCGCCATTTATTTGTACCGCATGTACTAGCCGATAACCATTGCCAAGAATTCTCGTCACCACGAAGCCCCACATAACCTTAATTTAGCCTTAGATCGACATCCGCCGTAATATGCCTTAGCCATGATTTCACATATCCCTCTAGCGGACAAACCACATAACTCGTAGAACATTCAGAATTCACATATCCATGCATTACAGATTCTACCTAATAAATTTATATCCTCCTGATGATAAACATAATTAGAGTATTTCATAGGAATTTAGGCATGCAGAAAATAACCATAAGTGAAGCATTATTAAGAACCGTTTCATAATTCAAATCACAAAATTAGATTATCATTCTTCCAAACCATTAATCTTTATGCCTTAAATATATTAATAATAAATAGTTGTTTGAATTTAAAATGTTAAATAAGCATTAAAGTTTTATCATTTCACAATTCATCATAATATCAATTTTTATTGGCTAGATAAGAATTGTTCATTTAGGTTATTTCAGGCATTAAAAAAAAAAACTTTTGATGCTTTAAATTATCTAGGATATAAAACTAAGCGACCAATCAATTGTTTTAATAATAACCTAAATGAAAAATCATGTTATAATCTCTAATTCAAAATCATAAATCTATCAAACCCTAAGATTTCCGTGAAAATAATATGTATATGTCACATCAACATCTTCAATGCAAGTTATTGATCCAATTTTTTTTTCAATTCTGAAGGTACTTGCTAGTCGATAACTTCAACTAGAGGTCTATTAGCTCGTCTTCTTATTGAAGGGAGAGCTGATCCTCCTCTCTTCCTATCAGCCTTACATTTGATTTTTTAAATTTTTTTAAATATATATATAGAAGAAGAAAAAGAGCTACTGGCGGATTGACGGGACGGGCACTTGCGAGAGGGACGGTCGGAATA
>OVBL01000360.1:0-37848 GCA_900406555.1 Pseudoturritis turrita | reverse complement strand
CAGCAGGAATTCTTTTGTTCGAAGATTTGGGTCAAGCCGTGGTACTTTTATCGAAAACCGGCGGGAATTCTTTTGTCTTAAGATTTGGGTCAAGCCGTGGGTACTTTTATTGAAAACCGGCAGGAATTCTTTTGTCCAAAAATTTAGGTCAAGTCGTGGGTACATCAATCGAAAACAGGCCGAAATTCCTTTGTCTGAAGATTTGGGTCAAGCCGTGGGTACATCTATCGAAAACAGGACGGAATCCCTTTGTCTGAAGATTTGGGTCAAGCCGTGGGTACATCTATCGAAAACCGGGCGGAATACTTTTGTCTTAAGATTTGGGTTAAGCAGTGGGTACTTTAATCGAAAACCGGCAGGAATTATTTTGTTCGAAGATTTGGGTCAAGCCGTGGGTACTTTTATCGAAAACCGGCGGGAATTCTTTTGTCTTAAGATTTGGGTCAAGTCGTGGGTACTTTTATCGAAAACCGGCAGGAATTCTTTTGTCCGAAAATTTAGGTCAAGTCGTGGGTACATCAATCGAAAACAGGACGAAATTCCTTTGTCTGAAGATTTGGGTCAAGCCGTGGGTACATCTATCGAAAACAGGACGGAATCCCTTTGTCTGAAGATTTGGGTCAAGCCGTGGGTACATCTATCGAAAACCGACCGGAATACTTTTGTCTTAAGATTTGGGTTAAGCAGTGGGTAATTTTATCGAAACGGCAGGAATTCTTTTGTTCGAAGATTTGGGTCAAGCCGTGGGTACTTTTATCGAAAACAGGCTGGAATTCTTTTGTCTTTATATTTGGGTCAAGCCGTGGGTACATCTATCGAAAATAGGACGGAATCCCTTTGTCTGAAGATTTGGTTCAAGCCGTGGATACATCTATCAAAAACCGGCCGAAATTCCTTTTGTCTAAAGATTTGGATCAAGCCATGGGTACTTTTATCGAAAACCGGCCAGAATTCATTTTGTATGAAGATTTGGATCAAGCCGTGGATACTTTTATAGAAAACCGGCCGGAATTCTTTTGGATTAAGATTTGGGTCAAGCCGTGGGTAAATTTATCGAAAACCGGCTGGAATTCCTTTGTCTGAAGATTCGGGTCAAGCCGTGGACACTTTTATCGAAAACCAGCCGGAATTCTTTTGTCCGAAGATTTAGGTCAAGCCGTGGGTACATCTATCGAAAACCGACCGGAATTCTTTTGTCTGAAGATTTGGGTCAAGCCATGGGTAATTTTATCGAAAACCGGCCGGAATTCCTTAGTCTTAAGATTTGGGTCAAGCCGTGGGTACTTTTATCGAAAATCGGCCGGAATTCTTTTGTCATTATATTTAGTTCAAGCTGTGGGTACATTTATCAAAAACCGGCCGGAATTCCTTATTTCTGAAGATTTGGATTAAGCGGTGGGTACTTTTATCGAAAATCGGCCGGAATTCTTTTGGATTAAGATTTGGGTCAAGCCGTGGGTACTTTTATCGAAAACCGGCCGGAATTCTTTTGTCCGAAGATTTGGGTCAACCCGTGGGTAAATTTATCGAAACCCGGTCGGAATTCCTTTTGTCTGAAGATTTGGATCAACCGTGGGTACTTTTATCGAAAACCGGCCGGAATTCTTTTGGATTAAGATTTGGGTCAAGCCGTGGGTACTTTTATCGAAATCCGGTCGGAATTCTTTTGTCCGAAGATTTATGTCAAGCCGTGGGTACATCTATCGAAAACCGACCGGAATTCTTTTGTCTTTAAATTTAGGTCAAGCCGTGGGTACATTTATCGAAAACCGGCCGGAATTCCTTTTGTCTGAAGATTTGGATCAAGTCGTGGGTACTTTTATCAAAAACCGGCCGAAATTCTTTTTGTCTGAAGATTTGGATCAAGCCGTGGGTACTTTTACCGAAAACCGGCCAAAATTCTTTTGGATTAAGATTTGGGTCAAGCCGTGGGTACATTTATCGAAAATCGGCCGGAATTCCTTTGTCTGAAGATTTGGGTCAAGCCGTGGGTACTTTTATCCAAAACCGGCCAGAATTCTTTTGTCTTAAGATTTGGGTCAAGCCGTGGGTACAACTATCGAAAACCGGCCCGAATTCATTTGTCTGAAGATTTGGGTCAAGCCGTGGGTACTTTTATCGAAAACCGGCCGGAATTCTTTTGTCTTTATATTTAGGTTAAGCCGCGGGTACATTTATCAAAAACCGGCCGGAATTCCTTTGTCTGAAGATTTGGGTCAAGCCGTGGGTACTTTTATCGAAAACCGGCCGGAATTCTTTTGTCTTAAGATTTGGGTCAAGCCGTGGGTACATCTATCGAAAACCGACCGGAATTCCTTTTGTCTGAAGATTTGGATCAAGCCGTGGGTACATCTATCGAAAACCAGCCGAAATTATTTTGGATTAAGATTTGGGTCAAGCCGTGGGTACATTTATCGAAAACCGGCCGAAATTCTTTTTGTCTGAAGATTTGGGTCATGCCGTGGGTACTTTTATCGAAATTAGGCCGAAATTCTTTTGTCCGAAGATTTAGGTCAAGCTGTGGGTACATCTATCGAAAACCGACCGGAATTCTTTTGTCTTGACATTTAGGTCAAGCCGTGGGTACATTTACCGAAAGCCGGCCGGAATTGTTTTGTCTTAAGATTTGGGTCAAGCCGTGGATACATCTATCGAAAGCCGGCCGGAATTCATTTGTCTGAAGATTTGGGTCAAGCCGTGGATACTTTTATCGAAAACCGGGCGGAATTCTTTTGTCTTTATATTTAGGTCAAGCCGTGGGTACATTTATCAAAAACCGGCCGGAATTCCTTTGTCTGAAGATTTGGGTCAACCCGTGGGTAAATTTATCGAAAACCGGCCGGAATTCCTTTTGTCTGAAGATTTGGATCAAGCCTTGGGTACTTTTATCGAAAACCGGCCGGAATTCTTTTGGATTAAGATTTGGGTCAAGCCGTGGGTACATTTATCGAAAACCGGCCGGAATTCCTTTGTCCGAAGATTTGGGTCAAGCCGTGGGTACTTTTATCGAAATCCGGTCGGAATTCTTTTGTCCGAAGATTTAGGTCAAGCCGTGAGTACATCTATCGAAACCGACCGGAATTCTTTTGTCTTTAAATTTAGGTCAAGCCGTGGGTACATCTATCAAAAACCGACCGGAATTCTTTTGTCTTTATATTTAGGTCAAGCCGTGGGTACATTTATCAAAAACCGGCCGGAATTCCTTTGTCTGAAGATTTGGGTCAACCCGTGGGTAAATTTATCGAAAACCGGCCGGAATTCCTTTTGTCTGAAGATTTGGATCAAGCCGTGGGTACTTTTATCGAAAATCGGCCGGAATTCTTTTGGATTAAGATTTGGGTCAAGCCGTGGGTACATTTATCGAAAACCGGCCGGAATTCCTTTGTCCGAAGATTTGGGTCAAGCCGTGGGTACTTTTATCGAAATCCGGTCGGAATTCTTTTGTCCGAAGATTTAGGTCAAGCCGTGGGTACATCTATCGAAACCGACCGGAATTCTTTTGTCTTTCAATTTAGGTCAAGCCGTGGGTACATTTATCAAAAACCGGCCGGAATTCCTTTGTCTGAAGATTTGGGTCAACCCGTGGGTACTTTTATCGAAAACCGGCAGGAATTCTTTTGTCTTTATATTTAGGTCAACCCGTGGGTACTTTTATCGAAAACCGGCCGGAATTCTTTTGTCTTTATATTTAGGTCAAGCCATGGGTACTTTTATCGAAAACCGGCCGGAATTCCTTATTTCTGAAGATTTGGATCAAGCCGTGGGTACTTTTATCGAAAACCGGCCGGAATTCTTTTGGATTAAGATTTGGGTCAAGTCGTGGGTACATTTATCAAAAACCGGCCGAAATTCCTTTGTCCGAAGATTTGGGTCAACCCGAGGGTACATTTATCGAAAACCGGCCGGAATTCCTTTGTCCGAAGATTTGGGTCAAGCCGTGGGTACTTTTATCGAAATCCGGTCGGAATTCTTTTGTCCGAAGATTTATGTCAAGCCGTGGGTACATCTATCGAAAACCGACCGGAATTCTTTTGTCTTTAAATTTAGGTCAAGCCGTGGGTACATTTATCGAAAACCGGCCGGAATTCCTTTTGTCTGAAGATTTGGATCAAGTCGTGGGTACTTTTATCGAAAACCAGCCGAAATTCCTTTTGTCTGAAGATTTGGATCAAGCCGTGGGTACTTTTACGGAAAACCGGCTGGAATTCTTTTGGATTAAGATTTGGGTCAAGCCGTGGGTACATTTATCAAAAACCGGCCGGAATTCCTTTGTCTGAAGATTTGGGTCAAGCCGTGGGTACTTTTATCGAAAACCGGCCGAAATTCTTTTGTCTTAAGATTTACGTCAAGCCGTGGGTACGTCTATCGAAAACCGGCCGGAATTCATTTATCTGAAGATTTGGGTCAAGTCGTGGGTACTTTTATCGAAAACCAGCTGGAATTCTTTTGTCTTTATATTTAAGTTAAGCCGTGGGTACATTTATCGAAAACCGGCCAGAATTCCTTTGTCTTAAGATTTGGGTCAAGCCGTGAGTACATCTATCGAAAACTGGCTGGAATTACTTTTGTCTGAAGATTTGTATCAAGCCGTGCGTACATTTATCGAAAACCGGCCGGAATTCCTTTTGTATGAAGATTTGGATAAAGCCGTGGATACTTTTATCGAAAATCGGCCGGAATTCTTTTGGATTAAGATTTGGGTCAAGCTGTGAATACATTTATCGAAAACCGGCCGAAATTCCTTTGTCCGAAGATTTGGGTTAACCCGTGTGTACATTTATCGAAAACCGGCCGAAATTTCTTTGTCTAAAGATTTGGGTCAAGCCGTGGGTACATCTATCGAAAAACGACCGGAATTCTTTTGTCTTTATATTTAGGCCAAGCCGTGGGTACATTTATCAAAAACCGGCCGGAATTCCTTTGTCTGAAGATTTGGGTCAAGCCGTGGGTACATTTATCGAAAACGGGCCGGAATTCCTTTTGTATGAAGATTTGGATCAAGCCGTGGGTACATTTATCGAAAACCGGCTGAAATTCCTTTGTCCGAAGATTTGGGTCAAGTCGTGGGTACATTTATCGAAAACCGGCCGAAATTCCTTTGTCCGAAGATTTGGGTCAAGCCGTGGGTACTTTTATCGAAAACCGGCCGGAATTCTTTTGTCCGAAGATTTAGGTCAAGCCTTGGGTACATCTATCAAAAACCGACCAAAATTCTTTTGTCTTTATATTTAGGTGAAGCCGTGGGTATATTTATCAAAAACCGGCCGGAATTCCTTTGTCTGAAGATTTGGGTCAAGCCGTGGGTATATTTATCGAAAACCAGCCGAAATTCCTTTTGTCTGAAGATTTGGATCAAGTCGTGCGTACTTTTATCGAAAACCGGCCGAAATTTCTTTTGTCTGAAGATTTGGATCAAGCCGTGGGTACTTTTACCGAAAACCGGCCGGAATTCCTTTTGTTTGAAGATTTGGATCGAGCAGTGGGTACTTTTATCAAAAACCGGCCGGAATTCCTTTTGTCTGAAGATTTGGATCAAGCCGTGGGTACTTTTATCGAAAACCGGTCGGAATTCTTTTGTCTTAAGATTTGGGTCAAGCCGTGGGTACATCTATCGAAAACCGGCCAGAATTCTTTTGGCTTAAGATTTGGGTCAAGCCGTGGGTACATCTATCGAAAACCGGCCGAAATTCCTTTGTCCGAAGAATTTGGGTCAACCCGTGGGTACATTTATTGAAAACCGGCCGGAATTCTTTTGTCCGAAGATTTGGGTCATGCCGTGGGTACTTTTATCGAAAACCGGCCAGAATTCATTTGTCCGAAGATTTAGGTCAAGCCGTGGGTATATCTACCGAAAACCGACCGGAATTCTTTTGTCTTTATATTTAGGTCAAGCCGTGGGTACATTTATCAAAAACCGGCCGGAATTGTTTTGTCTGAAGATTTGGGTCAAGCCGTGGGTACATTTATCGAAAACGGGCCTGAATTCCTTTTGTCTGAAGATTTGGATCAAGCCGTGGGTACTTTTATCGAAAACCGGCCGGAATTCTTTTGGATTAAGATTTGGGTCAAGCCGTGGGTACATTTATCGAAAACCGACCGCAATTCCTTTGTCCGAAGATTTGGGTCAAGTCGTGGGTACATTTATCGAAAACCGGCCGTAATTCCTTTGTCCGAAGATTTGGGTTAAGCCGTGGGTACTTTTATCGAAAACCGGCCAGAATTCTTCTGTCCGAAGATTTAGGTCAAGCCGTGGGTACATCTATCAAAAACCGACCGGAATTCTTTTGTCTTTATATTTAGGTCAAACCGTGGGTACATTTATCAAAAACCGGCCGGAATTCTTTTGTCTGAAGATTTGGGTCAAGCCGTGGGTACATCTATCGAAAACCGGCCGGAATTCCTTTTGTCTGAAGATTTGTATCAAGCCGTGCGTACATTTATCGATAACCGGCCGGAATTCCTTTTGTCTGAAGATTTGGATCAAGCCGTGTGTACTTTTATCGAAAACCGGCCGGAATTCTTGTCTTAAGATTTGGGTCAAGCTGTGGGTACATTTATCGAAAACAGACCGGAATTCTTTTGTCTTCAGATTTAGGTCAAGCCGTGGGTACATTTACCGAAAACCGGCCGGAATTCTTTTGTCTTAAGATTTGGGTCAAGCCGTGGGTACATCTATCGAAAACCGGCCGGAATTCATTTGTCTGAAGATTTGGGTCAAGCCGTGGGTTCTTTTATCGAAAACCGGCTGGAATTCTTATGTCTTTATATTTAGAGCAAGCCGTGGGTACATTTATCAAAAACCGGCCGGAATTCCTTTGTCTGAAGATTTGGGTCAACCCGTGGGTACTTTTATCGAAAACCGGCAGGAATTCTTTTGTCTTTATATTTAGGTCAACCCATGGGTACTTTTATCGAAAACCGGCCGGAATTCTTTTGTCTTTATATTTAGGTCAAGCCGTGGGTACATTTATCAAAAACCGGCCGGAATTCCTTTGTCTGAAGATTTGGGTCAACCCGTGGGTACTTTTATCGAAAACCGGCAGGAATTCTTTTGTCTTTATATTTAGGTCAACCCGTGGATACTTTTATCGAAAACCGGCCGGAATTCTTTTGTCTTTATATTTAGGTCAAGCCATGGGTACTTTTATCGAAAACCGGCCGGAATTCCTTATTTCTGAAGATTTGGATCAAGCCGTGGGTACTTTTATCGAAAACCGGCCGGAATTCTTTTGGATTAAGATTTGGGTCAAGTCGTGGGTACATTTATCGAAAACCGGCCGAAATTCCTTTGTCCGAAGATTTGGGTCAACCCGAGGGTACATTTATCGAAAACCGGCCGGAATTCCTTTGTCCGAAGATTTGGGTCAAGCCGTGGGTACTTTTATCGAAAACCGGCCAGAATTCTTTTGTCCGAAGATTTGGGTCAAGCCGTGGGTACATCTATCGAAAACCGACCGTAATTCTTTTGTCTTGAGATTTAGGTCAAGCCGTGGGTACATCTACCGAAAACCGCCCAGAATTCTTTTGTCTTAAAATTTGGGTCAAATCGTGGGTACTTTTATCGAAAACCGGCCGAAATTCCTTTGTCTGAAGATTTAGGTCAAGTCGTGAGCACATCTATCGAAAACCGGCCGGAATTCATTTGTCTAAAGATTTAGGTCAAGCCGTGGGTACTTTTATCGAAAACCGGCCGAAATTCTTTTGTCTTTATATTTAGGTAAAGCCGTGGGTACATTTATCAAAAACCGGTCTGAATTCCTTTGTCTGAAGATTTGGGTCAAGCCGTAGGTACTTTTATCGAAAACCGGCCGGAATTCCTTTGTCTTAAGATTTTGGTCAAGCTGTGGGTACATCTATCGAAAACCAGTCGTAATTCATTTGTCTGAAGATTTGGGTCAAACCGTGGGTACTTTTATCGAAAACCAGCCGGAATTCCTTTGTCTGAAGATTTGGGTCAAGCCGTGGGTACATCTATCGAAAACCGGCTGGAATTCCTTTTGTGTGAAGATTTGTATCAAGCCGTGGGTACATTTATCGAAAACCGGCCGGAATTCCTTTTGTCTGAAGATTTGGATCAAGCCGTGGGTACTTTTATCGAAAACCGGCCGGAATTCCTTTTGTCTGAAGATTTGGATCAAGGCGTGGGTACTTTTATCGAAAACCGGCCGTAATTCTTTTGTCTTAAGATTTGGGTCAAGCCGTGGGTACATTTATCGAAAACCGGCCGAAATTCCTTTTGTCTGAATATTTGGATCAAGCCATGGGTACTTTTATCGAAAACCGGCCGGAATTCCTTTTGTTTGAAGATTTGGATCAAGCTGTGGGTACCTTTATCGAAAACCGGCCGGAATTCTTTTGGATTAAGATTTGGGTCAAGCCGTGGGTACATTTATCGAAAACCGGCCGGAATTCCTTTTGTCTGAAGATTTAGGTCAAGCCGTGGATACTTTTATCGAAAACCGGCCGGAATTCTTTTGTCCGAAGATTTAGGTCAAGCCGTGGTACATTTACCGAAAACCAGCCGGAATTCTTTTGTCTTAAAATTTGGGTAAAGCCGTGGATACTTTTATCGAAAACCGGCCGGAATTCTTTTGTTCGAAGATTTGGGTCAAGCCGTGGGTACACCTTTGTCTGAAGATTTGGGTCAAGCCGTGGGTACATCTATCGAAAACCGGCCGAAATTTCTTTGTCTGGAGATTCGGGTCAAGCCGTGGGTACTTTTATCGAAAACCAGCCGGAATTCTTTTGTCTTAAGATTTGGGTCAAGCCGTGGGTACTTTTATCGAAAACCGGCCGGAATTCTTTTGTCCGAAAGTTTAGGTCAAGCCGTGGGTACATCTATCGAAAACCGACCGGAATTCTTTTGTCTTAAGATTTAGGTCAAGCCGTGGGTACATTTACCGAAAACCGGCCAGAATTCTTTTGTCTTAAAATTTGGGTCAAGCCGTGGGTACTTTTATCGAAAATCGGCCGGAATTCTTTTGTCTATATATTTAGGTCAAGCCGTGGGTACATTTATCAAAAACCGGCCGGAATTTTTTTGTCTGGAGATTCGGGTCAAGCCGTGGGTACATTTATCGAAAACCGGCCGGAATTCTTTTGTCTTAAGCTTTGGGTTAAGCCGTGGGTACATCTATCCAAAACCGGCCGGAATTCTTTTGTCTGAAGATTTGGGTCAAGCCGTGGGTACTTTTATCGAAAACCGGCCGGAATTCTTTTGTCTATATATTTAGGTCAAGCCGTGGGTACATTTATCAAAAACCGGCCAGAATTCCTTTGTCTGAAGATTTGGGTCAAGTCGTGGGTACATTTATTGAAAACCGGCCGGAATTCCTTTTGTCTGAAGATTTGGATCAAGCCGTGGGTACTTTTACCGAAAACCGGTCGGAATTCCTTTTGTCTGAAGATTTAGATCAAGCCGTGGGTACCTTTATCGAAAACCGGCCTGAATTCTTTTGGATTAAGATTTGGGTCAAGCCGTGGGTACATTTATCGAAAACCGGCCGGAATTCCTTTTGTCTGAAGGTATAGGTCAAGCCGTGGGTACTTTTATCGAAAACCCGCCGAAATTCTTTTGTCCGAAGGTTTAGGTCAAGCCGTGAGTACATCTATCGAAAACCGACCGAAATTCTTTTGTCTTGAGATTTAGGTCAAGCCGTGGGTACATTTACCGAAAACCGGCCGGAATTCTTTTGTCTTAAAATTTGGGTCAAGCCGTGGGTACTTTTATCGAAAACCGGCCGAAATTTCTTTTGTCTGAAGATTTGGATCAAGCCGTGGGTACTTTTACCGAAAACCGGCCGGAATTCCTTTTGTTTGAAGATTTGGATCGAGCAGTGGGTACTTTTATCAAAAACCGGCCGGAATTCCTTTTGTCTGAAGATTTGGATCAAGTCGTGGATACCTTTATCGAAAACCGGCCGGAATTCTTTTGGATTAAGATTTGGGTCAAGCTGTGGGTACATTTATCGAAAACCGGCCGGAATTCCTTTTGTCTGAAGATTTGGGTCAAGCCGTGGTTACTTTTATCGAAAATCGGCCGGAATTCTTTTGTCCGAAGATTTAGGTCAAGCCGTGGGTACATCTATCGAAAATCGACCGGAATTCTTTTGTCTTGAGATTTAGGTCAAGCCGTGGGTACATTTACCGCAAACCGGCCGGAATTCTTTTGTCTTAAAATTTGGGTCAAGTGGGTACTTTTATCGAAAACCGGCCGGAATTCTTGTCTTAAGATTTGGGTCAAGCCGTGGGTACTTTTATCGAAAACCGGCAGGAATTCTTTTGTCCGAAAATTTGGGTCAAGCCGTGGGTACATTAATCGAAAACCGGCCGGAATTCTTTTGTTCGAAGATTTGGGACAATATCCCCAAAAAGAATCTGACAAAGCACCATGAATTGAGTGTCTGCCTTTTGATCTCATTGGGTTAGTAGGGGAAGCAAGACAAGAAAGAAATTTAACATAAAAAAAAAAAAAAAAAACAACGAAGACGGTAAAAACGTACCTTGATTCAAAAGCCCAAGTCAGCATCAATATTAACTTCTGGAATAAAAAAAAACAAGCTCATCGAAAGAGGCCAAATCAAGTTAAGATGGCAGTGCTAGAAGCTTAGTGTTAACAAAATGAGATACCAGATCACATACAACAAATAAAAAGCAGATTCAGTTTCTTAAATTAAGAAGCTCCAGGATTACCTTTCGTTTTGTATCGCAGAACACAGCAGCGACAACAAATTGATTAATTCCCTGAAAGCAGATCCAGATGTCAAAGTAGAATAGCGGCTCACCAAAAATTGTGACATAAGGTAGACATTGTGCTTACAAGTTGCCCAAATCAAACTCCTCAACTACAATACAAAGAAAACGATAATTATATGTCCTTTGAATGACTAACAAGAACATTGAGCAAGAAAGGACTATTCCTATTGAATAAAGTGCGCCAACATATAGATAAAAACCTATTGTAC
This sequence comes from Pseudoturritis turrita, assembly GCA_900406555.1. Taxonomy (NCBI): domain Eukaryota; kingdom Viridiplantae; phylum Streptophyta; class Magnoliopsida; order Brassicales; family Brassicaceae; genus Pseudoturritis; species Pseudoturritis turrita. Next base: position 26,884 of record OVBL01000360.1, on the reverse strand, counting down.
ACACTATTGGCTAGCAACAACTAACAAGTGCATGTTGCCAATATGATACATACAAAAGTCATAATGAGTTGCATAGTGAAACGCACCATGAATAGAATTGCTGCGGCAAGAAAGATACATACAACCCTATAGCAATTGTCCTCTAGAACATGGGGAGATAATAGTGGTTTCACTGTCTCAGAATAATTGTTACTTAATGATCCTATTGAGCATGTGGGTAAGATTAAGTTGAATGAGGTTAGAACAAGTGAGAATCCTATTGAACTGCTTCATTAACAGAAACGAAAATAAGATTGACAGGAGATGCATACAACCATGACTAAACAAACCGTACTGTTACTTACCTCGCGCTTCTAGTGAGCCAAAAAACTTATTATCACTTAGATCCAGAGCTTTGACCTTACGCAGGTTGGCTAGCTCTGTGTCGCATATCAAAAAATAAAAGAAATCTTAGAAGTGAGTTGGTACACAACTATATCTGTATTTCTCATCAATGTCTAAGCAAGGACTAAGATTTACATGTGAAGGCTTGATGCTGATTTACATCTCTAGATAATCCAAGCATGTAGATCTAGAGATACTGTGAATCTTAGATGTTGATTTACATATAGAAATTACCAAAATACTTGAAAACTGATACCTTGCCCCAGAAGAGAGCCATCCAAATAGTTGTCTCAGATCAAGTATTTCCAGATTTATCAAATCTTTTAGTTCTGCAACAAAAAGAGAAATAGGGAAAAGCTAGAAAATGAACGTGGCGTGGTGATTTTACTTTCTCTAAAGATTGCATTTAACATTGATGGAGACTTTACTGAAAAAAAAAAATCGAAAAACAAAACCTTTCATTGGAAAACGACCCTCCAAATTACAATGACGGAGAATCAAACACATGACATACGGAATGAGTTACCAAAAAGAAATTTGAATGACAAAAATAGCTATGCTTCGATGATAACCTGGAAATGAAGGATACTTGATTTGATAGATGATGAATTCCGCCATAAATCATTAAAAGTGACCCCTTTCTGTGTGACCATGCAATCCTGTAGTCATCAAAGCAAATGATATGTAACAGTTGAAACCAATATTAGTGAAACAAGTCGACAACAGCTTAAGGGTCAGAAAAATGGAAGACTTACTTTCCCCGAGGATTCTGCAGAATTAGGGACATTTTTATAATTATTGTACTGTTCAGTGTAGTTTGTCTGTATTTCTCTCTCGTAATACTAAGCTTGCCCCAAGGAATCCCCTGGATGTCTTTCCCTTTCCGGGCTTGATCAGCTATTTTATTATTCTGAAATCAAAGAACCCACACAATTGCAAACAAAAAAAAAACTCAATTCCGAGCTATGAACCAATTTTCGCTATGCATTTAAAAAAGGCAGAAACGAATTTACATTAGCCTTCTTATAGGCATACTTACTGAGTAATCCGATACACCCATGTCCCCACGAAACTCCTCGTCTAACTCTTCCGTTTCATCATCTACATTGTCCATGTACTCAGCATCCTCTGCTTGGTGGTAATTGGACATTTTTGATAAACAGGCACCTGCAATGTAGAAAAGCACCTTTATTACTGAACTCTGAAGCTAGGGACCACAAAAGCTAAAATAGTAGAATCTAGTGTACCAAGAAGCTTAATATTCCTACTCACAACGATGAACAATAATGTATAATGACACCATCTTAGATGAGACTGCAGGAGACCATGATTTAATGTGTGCATATTGCTTGAAATGCAACATGTTTGCATCCAAGACAATCCATAGTCAAGACAATATTCAGAGGCTAACAATATCCAACAATCAAAGCGCTTAGAATCTACGATCAAACATGCGAGCCGTCTGCACAAAGATTAAAGATTTGAAATCGTAAATTTAATCCCACGCGAAATGAACCAAACGACCCCTAATTCAGCTCCGACAAACTAAAAGTTCATAAAGATCACAGAGTGTATCAAATTTCCACTCCTTCTCAACAGCAACAAAAAAGTTGTCAAATTCCCCTATAGGTTTTCCACAACCGTTAGCCAGAGATATACAGACCCAGCTCCAGCTGCAAGAAAAAAAACATAAAAGAGCATACAGATGAAGAGGAAGACTGGTTCCGTTATAAGCTTGGATTTCATCTCCAAAATCTTGTGAGGAAGAGTTGCAGAAACCAAGCAAACCTATAAACATAGGTTATTAGGTTAGAAATATTATATAATGGAATTTAGCTCGTCATACTACAATTAATAGCTACCAAAATTCACATGGAACATTCAAGCAACTCAACAGTGGGCTAAAAGGTCCTTTAACAAATTAAACTTCTACAGAGTATAAGCAGCCAATCCATCAAATAAGATTCTAAGAACGCAAATGCAATAACAGCCAAAAAAAACCTAGGAGTTAGGCAACAAAGCAGTGAAAATCGGACCTGAAGATCGGGTGCAAGATATCTGTAAACATCATAGAATTGTTCCTTGAACCCTCTGCTCAGCATTTCATACGATTCATCAAGAATCAGAAGTTTAATAGCTCTGGTACGTAGACTTCTCCTTTTTAACATGTCATAGACATGACCCGGTGTCTCAGACACAAAATGGACACCATGCTCTAGCTTCCTGATGTCTTCTCCAACGCTCATCCCACAGATGCATGCATGTGCCTGAATATTGGTGTGTAATCCAATAGCTTGAATTGTCTTATCTGTTTGTGAAGCCAGCTTCTCTTGCTGAGGAGAATATCAAGGCATGAAACCTGAATTTGGAGAAAAACCAAATGGCTGAGTAAACCAATAAAAAGATATTGCAGCCTGAAAGCAAGTACTTTCAAAAAGCAAGAATAGTTATCACACCTACATCAAATTTCTCTTGACACGCAATCAAGAATCTAAGTTAGCACGTTCTACAAAAATCTTCATGTTTTCCTCGGAATAACTATAGAACAAAACGAGTAATCACATAGTAAACAATGAACTTTCTAATATGAATTCAGCAAGATATTACACTGAGCGTTACAGAAGCATTGGATGGGGAGGCAATGGAAGGAGAAGAAGGACTCGGGTGCCAACGACGATGAACTTGCCGTTGGGAGAGAATCTAACGAAGGAAACAGGAGGATTCTCATCGTCGATTAGGGTTTTCACACCCTGAATCCCATATGCGGCACAACCCATCGTGGCTACTCGAAACAATGAGAGACCCGTCGCGACTGAAATCCACGGCGGTGTGCGCGGGAAGAACTTTCAAACACTTTCCGGTTTTCACATCCCAGATCCGAAGAACAGAGACAATCATGCTGGATTGAGGATTGAAGGCGTAATCAGTGAACCAGTTTCAACGTCCCACCGCTTCAGGGTTTTGTCATCGGAAGGTGAGACGATAAACCTCGCGCCTGAAGAGAAGACAACATCGGAGATGCCGTTCTCGTGGCCGGTGAACACTCGTACGGATCGGCGATAAAATCTCCGTCGAAATTGATAGCTTAAGTGCGGATTGTCTTGTGCGCGGAGGCGGAAGCGAGGAGACGGCCATCGGAGGAGACGGAGCGATCGTGAGAACTTAGGGTTTTGGAAAAGGGGCTCTGTCCAAGGAGAGAGACGATCGCTCTTCGCACAAATTGTGGGGTGTATTGAAAGTAATAATAATAAATTAATAATACCGTGGACTAAATGCTCATATACTCTTTTCCTTACACAAAAAATCTTCATACCCTTCTTGAGTCTCAATACCATCTTCTCTTTATTCTAATATTGAATTCCGATTATACCCTTAATAAATATTTTTTTTTTTTTTAAAACCAGAAATCCAGATTTTTTTTTTCTCTCTTCTCTCACGTTTTTCTCTTTTTTTTCAACGAAGAACTGGTATAAATGGGACAATTGTTAGCAGTTGTACCAGTTTTACAAATACTACTAGGACAACTGTTAGCAGTTGTACATACGAGTTTTACTAGTTGTACTAGTTGTACTGGCTGTACTAGTTGTACTGGCTATACTAGTTTTACTAGTTGTACTAGTGGTACTAGTGGTACGGGTTGTACGGGTTCTTCTAGTTGTACGGGTTCTTCTTCTTCTTTGTCGGAGAATGATATGAAGCGAGGTCGGTGAGAAGCGAGGTCGTTCACCACCGAAGAAGAAGCGAGGCAGCGAAAAAAGATGAAGCGAAGCGGAGAAGATGAAGCTACTTTTTCTTCTTCTTCGGTGGTGAACGGTATTAAGCGAGGCGGAGAAGATGAAGCAAATCAGAGAAGAAGCCAAGCAGAGAAGTTTTTTTTTCCAGAGAGAGGCGACAGAGAGAAAGAGAGAGGCGACAGAGAGAGGCAAAGAGAGAGAGAGATTTTTTTTTTTAAGATTAGGTTTAGTGGCTGAGACTTTAAATATGGTATTTCATTAAGGGCAGGAGAGTAATGAGCTATTTTTTTATTTAAAAAAAAAATAAAAACGAAATGATTTTTTAGAGGAGGGTATTTGAGCTTATTTTGTCTTCAAAGAGGGTATATGAGCCATTGATCCTAATACTATTTGGATATCTTTCAAGTTTTCTGTAAACTAAAAAAAAAGATTGTAGCCCTTCGTTTATAACTCAACTCCCTCACAACTGGATGATTGTCTGAAATATCCTTTTTGATTCAAAGAATGTCTGAAACATTCTCGTTATAAGAAAATATCTTATTTATTTATTTTTAAATACAGAAAACGAGGAATTTACAATTTAACCAAGTAAAACTACAGAAATTATAGATCCAACCACCCTTTTATCCATCCAATAAGAGATATCCACCCACCCACCCAAAATAAATCATCAACCTTCGTTACTTTTTTTTTCTTTTTCGATCAAACCTTTTCACTTTCTTCCTCGATTTTTTTTCTTCTTCAATTTCCATGTTTCTCAGACAGAGAGTTTCTTATGAGGATTTGGTATCTTAATTTGCTAGAGAATCAAATTGGAGTTAGGAGCTTTCGTTTCCGGTTTCTCGAATCAAATCCCCTAATTTTTAGGGATTTAAGCTACTTGTTTTTATAATTCTAGAATCAAATTGATTAGTTTTTCTATGGTAAATTTTCTCCGGTCGTTTGACTAATCCGGTAATTTCGATTGACCAATCGACCAATCGGCTTTGGGTACAGCACCGTGGTTTCATACGTAATGGAGAGGAACTGTAGTGATGAATATGTGATGCATAAGGCGAGGAAGGGGTGCTTCGGCGTTGAATGGGTGTTTTTCGGTGAGACGAACCATTGATGAATTTCGTTGGATACAATTATCAGCGGTTGATTCGTCTCTTGGATCTAAAATCGATGGTTCTAAATCAATGTTTGATTTACGAATCATCTCTTTCTAGTAAGGTACGTTACAGTTGTCGCTCTCTTCTTCATTGTCGTTGGAATCGTAAAGGTCTACGACGACGACAGTGGTTTCGGTTTCTTTAACAAGTTTTTCTTAGGTTAGAACGATGACAGTGCTAATCTGGATTTGGTGAAGGTGGCGATCGAATGAGCGCGATGGGACTGGTGGTAGTTTGAAGGAATGAATGACGCCGTTCATGGCGGATCGGATGTGGTAGAGGAGAATCTCGTCTGTGAAGAAACAAGCAAGTTATGGATGTTGTCCAAGATGGTTTTCGAGTATAACATAATTAGGTTGTTCTGTACAACGGTATTACTTAAGTACAATTGGGTTTATTAGGGACAACTAAGTATTTATATAGAGAGAAAGTAAGAGAGATGGTGATGGAAGACCTTGTAAGGGGGTGATCTGTACTATGTTGTTTGTGAGAACTTTGATGTTTGTATCTTTTGTTATTGCGTGTGATGTATGATGTAATTATTTTGTTTTGTACAATTGAATTATTTAAGTACAACTAGGTTTATTAGGGACAACAAAGTATTTATGTACAATTGGGTTTATTAGGGACGACTAAGTATTTATGTACAACTGGGTTGTTTAGAGACAACTAAATATTTATATCGCCGTCACCACTAGACAGTTTGTGTAAAAAAAAACATAAAAACACGTGTTAATAAAAAGACACAGTCAGGACCGTTATTATTGGTTCTATTTACCACATGCAACCGCCAAAATTGACACATCTCAATTATATGAATTAAAAATTCATGAATTTTTCACATAGTTTTTCCTGGTTTTTGGGTTGTACACAAAATCAAACAGTTGTACTTTTCCGGGTTTTAACTTTTTACTAGTTTTACCATTACCAAGTTAAACTTTTTAAGTTGTACACAGAAGATTTCGTAATTCTTGCATTGCCCCATGTTTTTCGTGTAGTAATATGTATAGAAACACATTGTATGCATATTTCGCATCATAAAGTGGTTAGTATTAGCAAAGTCATCATAAAAGTATAAGGTGTTTTATGTAAAAAATATAATATGGTAAATACCATTATCAAATATATTAACAAATACATCATAAAAATTATACATGTTTTTCTTTGTTTATTATATCCCAAAATAGGTTATTAGAACAATATGTGTTAATGTGTGTTAATGTAATATTAATCGATAATATGTGTTAACGTAATTTTATTCTTTTTCTCTTGAAATCCAATGATATACATCTCCGATAATATCCTCTATAATCAAAATGTATGTTTGTGAAACGATTGCGCATTGTCTCCTCGAAAAAAGAATAAAGAAGTACATTAGCACCGATTAACTTGTATCAGTAATACTAGTTGTATAAAATCTACCATTTATCTCAGTAATAATAGTTGTACTAGTTATACTAATGCGAATTAGATGAATTCGGGCCACCGCTACAATACGATTCAACCACTACCATCAATTAATTACCAGTACAATGTCTTAACCAACCCATCATTTTTTTTTGGTATTACAAAGTTACAAGATTTGGAATTTAATCAAACAACTTATGTGCAAGGTTTGAAATTTAATTGAACAACCCATAACTTTTCATGTATTGTTTTGTGAAATCGTCGTTGGGGCCAAACTCTCTTCCATGCGGTTGTTGACATCACCGCCGGTCATCAATGTCAGGCCATGAAATCGTCGTTGGGGCCAAACTACATTAGCACCTATTGACGTGTATCAGTAATACCAGTTATACCAAGTGTACCACTTGCCTCGGTAATACCAGTTGTACCAGTTATACTACTGTGAATTGGGTGAATTCGGGCCACCGTTATAATCTACCTACGATTCACTACAATTCATTACGAAATTGGTTTTTACATCTAAATCGACTAACATAATCGATGGATTTAAGCTCAAAATAAGAAAAAATCACATGAATTTTGAAGCTTCAAGCTTCGATGGCGATGGGTATCGTTGGGGTGAATTTGGGCCACCGCTACAATCTTCCTACGATTCACTACGAAATTGGTTTCTCCAGCTAAATGGACTAAGAAAATCGATGGATTTAAGCTCAAAACAAGAAGAAATCGAATATTTTGAAGCTTCAAGTTTCAATAGCGATGGGTATCAGACGTTGGAGAAGAAGAAGAAAAAGATCTGGTGGATTGTGATTGGATAATGTTTTTCTTTGTTTTAATGAATTATTTAAATAACTTAAAAAAATTTGTTTCATTAAGGGCAAAATAGGTTTTGCATACGAGAGAAGTATATCATATTAGATAGCAGTATGATAGAGAGGAGTAGAAATAGTTTGGAGTATTTCAGACAATCATCCCCTCACAACTCCCTCACTAATGGTTCACGTGCTTATTTTTCAAACTCCAACCTTCAGATTAAGTTGGAGAGTTTGAAAAATTTTCAAAATTTTAATTCTTTCTTCCTCCAACACAAAAGCTTCAGAAATTATAAATATAGGTTTTGTTTAAAGTTTAGCTTCAAATCAATGACCCGAAGTGCTTCTGCCCGGTGGGTTTTGTAGCTATGGTTTCTCTTAAGCTTTGGTGTCTAGGGTGGCGGGTTTCTCTCCGGTGTGGCTTCTGAGGACGATTCTCATTACGGAGGGTTTCGCCGGTTTTCTCCTCCTCACTGTTTCTCGTCAATATCGCATCGGCGGCTTGCCATGGCCTCATCTCTCCTCGTTATTGGTAAAGGCTTTAGAATTTTCACCTACGGTAATCTCCTCCTCTTTTACTCGATTTGGGCTGCCTCCTCTTCTCGCCTCTGTTTCAATTTGAAGCTTGGTGTTGTTATCTCTGTTCTGTTGCTCTGGTTCAGTTGCTTCCCCCTGCTCTGGTTGTGTTGTTGGTCTTCGGTCTGTGTAGGTGCTGCATCCATCTTCTCTCTTTGGATGCTTCTCTTTCTTTTATCTGTATCTCGGAAAGATTTAGATGTGGTTTGAGGTCTCTTAGGGTTAAAGTTCTTTAGGCGTGGCCTTTTCTTTTCCCCCCCATCCTCGCCGACTAGTTTCGAAGCTCCGGTGACCTCTTTCTTTCTCAGCTTGGTGCTTCGTCTATGTTTGAGTTACTGATGAAGTCTGAGCTGCCTTCTTCCGGGTAGTTAGGTCGGTTGTGGGGCTCTGTTGGGGTTACTTTCTTTAGGCGGTGAGCCTACCTCCTCTTTCTCATCGCGTGGAGTGGCTAGTGTTGTCTCCAGTCCCTTCTTCTCGCTTGCTCTTCTCTGGTTCTTTAGTGGTTCTCTAGTGGTTCTTTCTCTGTCAATAAGTAAAGTTGTAGCTTCGGTTCTCCGTCTTGACGAGGTAAGGTAGCAATGTGTTGCTTTGTTGTTGGTATTCAGAGGCTTCTCTAGGGTGTTCCGTTTGTTCCATGGTCCCGTTTAATGCCTTCTATCCTTGGGTTTGCGGTGTGGACTCTTGGTTTCTCGGTTTTCGGAGGATTGGAGTGGTATTTTGTTTGCTTAGTCTCGAAGGCTCTTTTCGGCAAAGTTAGGCCCTAGGTCTTCGTTGAGTGTTTTCTCCAACACTTCCTTTCCTATTGTCGCCGATTGTTGTTTTGCATTGCGTGCTTTCGCTCTCTCTCTCTCTCTCTCTTGGGATAGTCCGTCGCTTTTCGGTTCTACAGTTCTCGTTATATGCCTTTTAATATCCCTTTTTAGCTTTAAATTTGTAGCCTTGTTGCCTCTGTAGTTTATAGTGTCATTCTTACGTTGTATTTTTTTCATACTGTAACCGTTTCACTTGCGTTTCAATAGAATACCTTTTATCAACAAAAAAGCATAGAAAAAATAATTGTCAGCTACACAGACTATATGGTATTATATAGCTACACATCCCAACTAAATCAATGTAATTTTATCCACATTAACAGTTAATTAATACATGATGACATGCATAAATAAATAAAAAATATGTTGTAAACCATATTTCCGTCACATTTTGATAGAATTCATTAGTTAAGGTCAAATCAAATTAAAATAAATTAAAACTTTACCTAATATTTAAATCTTATCCTATCTAAATCTAATTTAAACAATTTGAACCTTAAATTAAAACAATAAATTAAAACCCAGCCCAATATCTTAATTCGACGTGACCCAAATCCGGTTTAATAATTTGAAGTCTAACCGATAATCGGTTTTCTTCTTCATTTTCTCAGCTTTTTATCCGGTTCAACCACAAAATTCTATTGCTCTCTGCTTTTTTAGCAATGGAAGCTTCCAGATCAGAATGATTTGAGTCGCCCGATCGCAGACCATGGAAGAACAGAGGTGAAAAAAGTATTACTTCTTCTTAAACAAACCATCTCTTCTTATTTCTCTCTTCATCCACAAACCGACTTTGACTAGATGATTTGTTCTCAATTTCATTATTAAAACTCAATATTTTTTCCGGATTTCATATCATTATCAAACCCAGAATTCAAGATTTGGGACGGGGAAGGGTTGCTTACTAGGGTTTTCCATAACATAGAGTTTATGTTACAAAGCTTCGAAATTGGGTGAGAATCAAAGTTAGAATTAGAGTTATTACTGGTGTTCATCGTCAGAGCTACAATACCCAATTCAATTTTGGGGGTATTGGGTTCGCTAATCCACACAGCTGAATCATTTTATCTTTGATCCCATGAACCCGATTTGCCTTCCCTATTATTGAAATTGAAAAAATATTGACTTTATCAGTCAAATCTAAGCTTTGATGTCTAATCACCAACGAACCAAGCTTAACGACACCACTTTTTGCCAATATACACACCATCATTTGAAACACATAATCTGACTGATATAAGACTCAGAGTGAGACTTATATGATCGATGATGGTGATTCAACGAACTGGCATTTGCTCTCTTTCATTGGATCTGGTCAAGGGGAGTGAGGGTGAATCGAGGGCACCACAAAGAGTATGAGAGGCTCTTTGATACAGCAGCAGCACTCTTGTTCAAGGGGAATCCACTTAGGAACAATCGTACAAAGGAGGTTTTCTCACAGCCGACTCTAGAGAAGAAAGTGCAACTTTATTAATCTAGGTTAAACGTGACTACAAGGACTGCGTGTGGGAATGTATTAATAGTCCTTCAGCCTTGACCTCCAAGGGTCGAGATTCAATCTCAAAAGAAAAGAAAGATTACAAAAAAATAAAAGGAAAAAAACAAAAAAAGGAAACTAGACAATTTTGCGAACTTGAAACCCTCTACACAGGTTGGAGGCTTTGGTTTCGACTCTAAAACACTTAAAAGACTCTAATTCAAGTATAAGGAGCTAATGTGTCAAGTGTACCTTCAAAGACATTTAAAATAAAAATAGAACTTACCTTATTTGGACGTAGCATGGGCCACACTGCTGACATGTTGGTTTCGTGTTCTACTTGTTTTCCTTTGTTTTTGACGCAATCCCCAGCTCCATAATAATTCTGGTTAAGCTCCCTTTGATCCTCAAAGTTTCCATCTCCATTTGATCCTTGATCATTCTCTTCCCCATATGTGACTTGCTACTCTGGTAAGGACTCTATGGAGTTGAGTAGGGTCTCCACAGCAATATTGAACTTCTCTCGGAGTCTCCTGGTGCGTGATCGAGTCATTGGTCCATCTAATATTTCAGGGGCATCAGTTGAGGCTTCATTAGGTTCGATGTCCACATCACAGACTATGACAAGCTCTCTCGCAACTCGATCGAGCTAACGCATTCGAACCAGAGATCCAAACCGTTTGCGGATTCGGAAAGCTTGACCAGGAAAACCAATGTCATTGATAAAGCTCTGTTTCATCGAAACCAAGGACAACCATTCAGCGTATATGACTTTTTCCTCTCCTGCAATTATCACTTTTGCAACTTTGAAATCTTATAAGACTACAATTATTCAAGCATAGATTATAATGGGATAATATTTTTGGTTTTTTTGTTCTTCACATTCAACCAACGAAAGTCCAACAATATACAGTGGGAAGAACCTACTAGTAAAGCAGTAAGAAGAAACATATTTTAATTGGATTATACTTTTTGTTTTATATTTTTGGGTTAGAATTGGGTTAAACCAATTCATGTATATTTTTTATGAATCATTTAGATCGGTTAAATTATTTTTTGAGTTAAAGTTCAGTTTTTTAAATTGGATTTAGATGGTTCATATTTTAATTTATTTTAATTTGATTTTTGATCCCAACTAATGAATTTTATCAAAATATAATGAAAATGTGGTTTACAACATATTATTTGTTTATTTGTGCATGTAATCATACATTGAGTAATTATTGGTGTGGATAAAACTACATTTCTTTAGTTAAGATGTGTAGCCACGTAATATCGTATAGTTTGTATAGTAAACAATGATTTTTCCTTAATAATACTATTGGGGTATCTTTCAAGTTTTCCTAAATTAAGAGTAATCTCACTAGTTCACGTGTTCACTTTTCAAACTCAAACCCTCAGATTAAGGTCGAGAGTTTGGAATCTTTTTAATTTTTTTTATTTTTTTTTCCTCCAACCCAAAAGCTTCAGAAACTATAAATATACTAGATTAGGATCCGCGTGATATGCGGGGTTTAATAATAATTTTATTTATATATGATTAAAAGTAAAGTAAAATATCCATTGTCGGAAACCGATTAAACTTAATAAAGATAAACCGCACATCTATATACACTTGCACCAAAATGTTTGAGCACATAAATACATATATAAATAATAACATATAAATATATTAATGTATGAACTATTAAAATATATAAAACAAAAAACCATTAAAAATAATAATAAAGATCATAGTATGATATCTATATATATCTTATTTATAAAGTTGGATGCGTTTTATATAAAGTTATGCATGTTCATAGCTTTTTTTTATTTTATGGAATCAACTATCATATTAAATTCAAATTTTCTATTTTATTGAAATTTACTATTTACCTAAATATTTAAAATGAATTTTATTTACTTCTATAAAACGAAAACATAAAGTAGAAATATTTTATTATATTGATTTGATTGGTCATGTATGATATGTGATTAATTATCAAATTTAATTTTAATTTTTTTTTATTTTAGTCAAGTTTACTATTTATGTAATTATTTTAAAATATTTTTTTTTTCAATATTCTCGATTAGTAATATAGATATAAATTTTATTTTTAAATGAAAACTTTTTTCAAATCAAGTATAGGAAAAAAACTTCTTAATACTTTTAGAAATTAGAAATAATATTTTTTTTGTTGTGCAACATGAGATAAGATGTTTTATTTATTTTTTATTTTTTATAGTTTTACTTACTATTTTCTTTTAATTTTCCAATAATATGTCTTATTTTTTTTTTCTTTTATCTTACTATTTTCATTTAGGTACACACCAATTTGATCTAAGAAATAACTAATTTACGGAAAGAAAACTTCTATTTTTACATTATTTAGAGTTGACACGTATCACAATCTAAATTAAAATTAACATGTGTCACAATCTGATGAGTTATAATTTTTCATATGTGTCGCGCTCACGTTGAGCGCATCCTGCTTTATATAATAAGATGTTCACGCATTTTTTGTGCTTTTAGATCGGTTATAAAAATTATGCCAATGACACTTTTTGGTGAAAAATAGGATTTTCCGAGGTGTAAATTGTTATTAGTTAGTAAACAAAGAAGAATCTTATTATATAAAGTTGGATGCATTCAATGTGAGGACGACACGTAGGCAAAATTATAACTCACCAGATCGCGACATATGTCGATAACTAATGAGATTTTGACACATGTTAAATATTTAAATTTAAAATATAAATATTCATACATAATGTTAAAAGAGAAATGCTACTTTTGAAATGCCACTTTTCAAAAATGCCACATTTCTAAAATCTTTTCAAAAATGCCACTAATATTATATCATTTACTTAAAATATCATTTATGTTTGGGTTAACTATGTTATGTTAGGGTTTAGTTTTAAGGGTTTAGGGTTTGCTAGGGTCAAAACTCTTTTTAGAGTTTAGAATTTTAGGGTTTAAGGGTTAAAAATACTTAATTTGTGGTATTTTTGAAAATGAAAAACTCATTGTGGCATTTTTGTAAAATGGTATTTCAAAAATGGCATTTTTGAAATTCTCCCATTAATTTTTTTATAAATGAATTCTTCTAATTTTGTTGTTTTGCAATTAAATGGAAAATTTAGATTAGGGGTGGGCGTTCGGATACCCATTCGGGTGTTTCGGGTTTTTGGATTTTTAGTACCAGGCTCATAAGTCCCATTTGGGTATTTTTAATTTTCGGGTCAAGTCGTGGGTACTTTTATCGAAAACCAACAAGAATTCTTTTGTCTTGAGATTTAGGTCAAGCCATGGGTACATTTATCGAAAACCGGCCGAAATTCTTTTGTCTGAAGATTTGAGTCAAGCTGTGGGTACATCTATCGAAAAACCGACTGAAATTCATTTATCTGAAGATTTGGGTCAAGCTGTGGGTACATCTATTGAAAACCGGCTGAAATTCATTTATCTGAAGATTTGGGTCAAGTCGTGGGTACTTTTATCGAAAACCGGCCGGAATTCTTTTGTCTTGAAATTTAGGTCAAGCCGTGGGTACATTTATCAAAAACCGGCCAGAATTCTTTTGTCTAAAGATTTGGGTCAAGTCGTGGGTACTTTTATCGAAAACCTGCCGGAATTCTTTTGGATTAAGATTTGGGCCAAGCCGTGGGTACATTTATCGGAAATCGGCCTGAATTCATTTGTCTGAAGATTTGGGTCAAGCCGTGGGTACTTTTATCGAAAACCGGCCATAATTCTTTTGCCCGAAGATTTGGGTCAAGTCGTGGGTACATCTATCGAAAACCGACAATAATTCATTTGTCTGGAGTTTTGGGTCAAGCCGTGTGTACTTTTATCGAAAACCGGCCGGAATTCTTTTGTCTTGATATTTAGGTCAAGCCGTGGGTATATTTATCAAAAACGGAATTCCTCTATCTGAAGATTTGGGTGAAGCCGTGGGTACATCCATCGAAACCCGTCCGAAATTCTTTTGTCTGAAGATTTGGGTCAAGCCGTGGGTACATCTATCGAAATTCGGACGAAATTCTTTTGTCTGAAGATTTGGGTCAAGCCGTGGGTACATCTATCGAAAATCTTGGGAAATTCTTTTGTCTGAAGATTTGGGTCAAGCCGTGGGTACATCTACCGAAAACCAGCCGAAATTCTTTTGTCTGAAGATTTGGGTCAAGCTGTGGGTAAATCTATCGAAAACTGACAGGAATACCTTTGTCTGGAGATTTGGGTCAAGCCGTGGGTACTTTTATCGAAAGCCGGCCGGAATTCTTTTGTCTTGAGATTTAAGTCAAGTCGTGGGTACATTAATTGAAAACCGGCTGGAATTCTTTTGTTTGAAGATTTGGGTTAAATCGTGGGTACATTTATCGAAAACCGACCGGAATTCCTTTGTCTGAATATTTGGATCAAGCCATGGGTACATCTATTGAAAACCGGCCGGAATTTCTTTGTATTGAGATTTGGGTCAAGCCGTGGGAACATCTATCGAAAACCGGCCGGAATTCCTTTGTGTGGATATTTGGGTCAAGCCGTGGGTACTTTTATCGAAAACCGGCAAGAATTCTTTTGTCTGAAGATTTGGGTCAAGCCGTGGGTACATCTATCGAAAACCGGCCGGAATTCCTTTGTCTGAAGATTTGGGTTAAGTCGTGGGTACATCTATCGAAAACCGGCTGGAATTCTTTTGTCTTGAGATTTGGGTCAAGCCGTGGGTACATCTATCAAAAACCGGCAGGAATTCCTTTGTCTGGAGATTTGGGTCAAGCCGTGGGTACTTTTATCGAAAACCGTCCGGAATTCCTTTGTCTGGAGATTCGGGTCAAGCAGTGGGTACTTTTATCGAAAACCAGCCGGAATTCTTTTGTCTTAAGATTTAGGTCAAGCCGTGGGTACATTTATCGAAAATCGACCGGAATTCCTTTGTCTAAATATTTGGGTCATGCCATGGGTACATTTATAGAAAACCGGCCGGAATTTCTTTGTATTGAGATTTGGGTCAAGCCGTGGGAACATCTATCGAAAACCGGCCAGAATTCCTTTGTCTGAAGATTTGGGTCAAGCCGTGGCTACATCTATCGAAAACCGACAGAAATTCCTTTGTCTGGAGATTTGGGTCAAGTCGGGGGTACTTTTATCGAAAACCGGCCGGAATTCTTGTCTTAATTTTAGGTCAAGCTGTAACACCCCCGATTATTGCTAACCAGGAATGCCACAATAGATACCCGTAGACAGACCAATGAAGGTTACTAGAACGAATCTAGTTTCCCCAATCAACCCACCCAAGGTATCTTTACCTCTTGACCATGGCCTAAGGCTTTGCAACCCGTTCCATGATCTCGAGTTGTGTTAGTCCGGACAAGACTAATATCAAATCAACACCCACAATTTCATAAAAACATACTTTTATTTATTTGCAACAACTTTACATGGTTTAAGTTTGGCCAAGGCCTAAAGCCTAAAAGAGTCGTAAAAACATAACACAAACAGCTTTACAAAAGACATCAAAAACCTACTTCCGGTGGTCCTATCGTTCTGTACACCCGCTAGTGGTTCCCTCTATAGGCTTACCTGCAAAACAAAATGGAGTCATGACTACTAAGTACCCAGTGAGCTCTAGCTCCCACTAACATACAATAATCAATTCCCAACCCAAACCCAAAATAACAATCATCGAGTAATCACACAATAATCAGAGAATGCAAATGCGGAAAAGATAACTCAAACATAACACATCTAGAGGCCTTCTTACTGCAGTCCCTTTTTTCTGCAATCTTGTTAACCAACAAAAGAAAAACCCTATTCCGCGAATTGACAACTTCCTTATATTGTCCCTTTTACCTTACTCGGCCCTAACCACAAAGGCTATAAGGTCAGCAATCCGACATGCAATACCACGGCCATAGGCTGCAATCCCGTCACTCCGTGGATTACAATCGGCAGAGTCACGGCCAAAGGCTGCAATCCCGTCTCTCCGTGACCCCCGATCTAGGAAGTGTCAACCGCTCTCTAGTACTGTTAGGATCTTACATGATCCTCTTGATCACAGTAAAACCTAACAATACAAACCACACCAAAAAGAAATTACCTTAGACCCGCATGTATCTCTACAGATCACATGCGAATCAAGCTTCCTCTTGAAACCCTGTATCGTCAAAGGTGAATGGCAAGTGCATACACAATCATCCAAGATATGCATCACTTAATCACAACAAAATATCATGCACAAAGAATGAAGGAAAACACTTACTTAATTTCCTAAAATTCTAGCATGAACCTCAAGCGCTATAAATCATAACAATAACCAAACAACGTGTGTTCAACTCATCAACACACGACAAACATCACCAAGACTCACCTTTACGTTCGGAATGGATTCAACTTAGGGTTTAATCCGGACCTAGGTTCCTTGACTGGTTCACGAACTATTGAAGCTTCCTTCCCAAAAATATTTTCCCCGACCCGGTGGTTCACGACAATGGTCTGCGGACTGGATCACGATCACGGACTATGGTTCGAATTTTCTAGGATAATTTTATCAGAGGTTTGGTACGGTTTCTCTGCAGATTATGGGAGGTGCTTGGGTGGTTTTATAGAAAAAATTTCATCCAGTAGCTTCCGAGATGTGTCGTGCTTCGCGATGACTCGTCGCACACAGTCGCGACACCTCGTGCTTACAGATTTGTCGTGCTTACGGATTTGTCGTGCTTACCGATTTGTTGTGCTTACGGATTTGTCGTGCTTACCGATTTGTCGTGCTTACGGATTTGTCGTGCTTACCGATTTGTCGTGCTTACGCATTTGTCGTGCTTATCGATGACTCATCATGCACGGTCGTGACACCTCGTGCTTACGGATTTGTCGTGCTTCCGAAAATAACGTCGAGCTTCCGAGCCACCTCGTGCTTCCGGGACACCTCGTGCTTCCGGCCACCTCGTGCTTCCGGACTAACATGCTTGATTTTTGCCCGATTAATTCCTCGATTATTCCGGTCACGCGACCGGGTCATTACATTCTCCCCCCCCTTGAAAGATTTCGTCCCGAATTCCCAAGGTTGAATGCTTCATCCACTTATCTCCCTTGTACCTTCGGAAAGATCGGTTTAGGAAGGTTTTTCCTAAGTAACTACGACACTTATCCATTAACTCTCGGTTCTTTGGATTGGGTTTCAAGCTCTAGCTAGACTCAATCAACTTCAAATACCAATTACTCCGCAATTCCACAAATGCATAGTAACACAATAATGCATGCACATGCAATCACACAAACACTCAATCACAGATAAAAGTTAGAACCCATACTTATCTGTGATAGGATCTTTTGAGGATCCTGATGATTTAGCCAGCGACGACCCTAACTGATAAACTCTTCCTGTTATCTATGGCCTCTTTGCCGGAGGTTCTTCCTCTTCTTGGGTCGGTGGGGGATGAACAACAGTCATTGCAGCTTGCATCGGGTGGGTGGTTGGACACATATTCGCATAATGACCTTTTTCTCCACAGGTAAAGCATACCACAATTGTAGGAGCATAAGGTAGATTTTTTCCAACCTTAGGACAGTCTTGAAAACGGTGACCTGTCTCACCACAGGTGTAACATACAAAACCAGAGTATGAGGTTGCTCCAGTGCGACCTCCACGATTTGTTCGACCTCTCCCTCGTCCACTTAAATGTCCCTGACTTGTCGAGTTATTCTGTTTCTGACCTTGATTAGATCGTGAATCGTTGATCCCACTACCTTGTCCTCGGGATACAACTTTCTTTTCCGTAGGTAAACTCTCCTCTATATTCACCGCCCTTTCAATCAACTCCGTCAAGCTTGTATGTCCAACAGCCTGAAGTATACTACGAATCTCTGGACGTAGTCCTCGGAGAAAGTTTCTAACCATGGTAGGTTCATCATCATGTCCATAGAAAACATATCTCCGAAGCCTGGTAAATTATGTCTCATAATCCCGCACACTTCTTCCTCCTTGTTTCAACTCCAGAAACTCAAGTTCTAACCTATCTCGAGCTTCAGGTGGAAAGTACTTCTTTTCAAATTCTCTCCGAAACTCTGACCACGTTGTCACTTGATAGTGATGTTGTCTGTCCACTCCAATCCACCAATTTGCTGCTTCTTCCTCTAAGTAATACACAGCAATATCCCTCTTGTATTCCTCTAAACATCTGATTGCTGCAAAGTTCTTCTCCAAGTTTTGCAACCATGCGTCTGCCTTAAACGTATCTGCTTCTCCCTTGAAATTGTAGGTTTTGAGAGATTGCATCATCAAAACACTTTTAAGAAAATCAGGTGGAGTTGATGCTCCATGATGTGTCCTTGATGTTGCTTGGTTCTGTTGTTGCTGCATATGGGATAACATATCTCGGAGCATAGAAAAAGTTGGATCGGCTCTATGATTCTCTGGTTGTCTGGCTTGTTCCTGTCCTTGAATAATGTTATGCAGTGGATACGACTCATGATAACTATGTACTGAATTGCTCGGCCTCTGAGAAGAAGATCTTAGATGGTTTGGACCAATACCATGTCCTCTTCTCGGTAATGGATTCCTATCCATACATGGCACTTCTCTGGAATACGGCAAACTCTCATCCGACACTTCCTGAACAAAATTCTCATGTGGTCCTCAATCCCTTGATGATTCTGAATACCCATAAGGGCTTCACGTGTCCGACCTTCCATACCCCGATCAAGCACCCCACGATTGATTTCCAATTAACCTTTGGTATGACATCTGCACCAAACAATCGGGTGAGTTCTAATCCATAAACCCAAAAGCACGGAACGTAACCGGATTCCTAGATGTCTTTTGCGACTCATTTTGACTCGATAAAACCATTGAAAAATCAAGTGTTGCTGCATGATCAAAACCATGCTCTGATACCACATTTTGTAACACCCCCGATTATTGCTAACCAGGAATGCCACAATAGATACCCGTAGATAGACCGATGAAGGTTACTAGAACGAATCTAGTTTCCCCAATCAACCCACCCAAGGTATCTTTACCTCTTGACAATGGCCTAAGGCTTTGCAACCCGTTCCATGATCTCGAGTTGTGTTAGTCCGGACAAGACTAATATCAAATCAACACCCACAATTTCATAAAAAACATACTTTTATTTATTTGCAACAACTTTACATGGTTTAAGTTTGGCCAAGGCCTAAAGCCTAAAAGAGTCGTAAAAACATAACACAAACAGCTTTACAAAAGACATCAAAAACCTACTTCCGGTGGTCCTATCGTTCTGTACACCCGCTAGTGGTTCCCTCTATAGGCTTTCCTGCAAAACAAAATGGAGTCATGACTACTAAGTACCCAGTGAGCTCTAGCTCCCACTAACATACAATAATCAATTCCCAACCCAAACCCAAAATAACAATCATCGAGTAATCACACAATAATCAGAGAATGCAAATGCGGAAAAGATAACTCAAACATAACACATCCAGAGGCCTTCTTACTGCAGTCCCCTTTTTCTGCAATCTTGTTAACCAACAAAAGAAAAACCCTATTCCGCGAATTGACAACTTCCTTATATTGTCCCTTTTACCTTACCCGGCCCTAACCACAAAGGCTATAAGGTCAGCAATCCGACATGCAATACCACGGCCATAGGCTTACGGATTTGTCGTGCTTATCGATGACTCATCATGCACGGTCGTGACACCTCGTGCTTACGGATTTGTCGTGCTTCCAAAAATAACGTCGAGCTTCCGAGCCACCTCGTGCTTCCGGGACACCTCGTGCTTCCGGGACACCTCGTGCTTCCGGGACACCTCGTGCTTCCGGCCATCTCGTGCTTCCGGACTAACATGCTTGATATTTGCCCGATTAATTCCTCGATTATTCCGGTCACGCGACCGGGTCATTATACAAGCCGTGGGTACTTTTATCAAAAACCGGCCGGAATTCCTTTGTCTGAATATTCGGGTCAAGCCGTGGGTACTTTTATCGAAAACGGCCAGAATTCTTTTGGCTTAAGAATTGGGTCAAGCCGTGGAAAACCATCCGGAATTATTTTCTCTGATGATTTGGGTCACGCCATGGGTACTTTTATCGAAAATCGGCCGGAATTCTTTTGTTCGAAGATTTGGGTCAAGCCGTGGGTACATCTATCGAAAACCAGCAGGAATTCCTTTCTCTGAAGATTTGGGTCAAGCCGTAGATACTTTTATCGAAAACCGTCTGGAATTCCTTTGTCTGGAGATTCAGGTCAAGCAGTGGGTACTTTTATCGAAAACCGGCCAGAATTCTTTTGTCTTAAGATTTAGGTCAAGCCGTGGGTACATTTATCGAAAACCGAACGGAATTCATTTGTCTGAATATTTGGGTCAAACCATGGGTACATTTATTGAAAACCGGCCGAAATTTCTTTGTTTGAAGATTTGGGTCAAGCCGTGGGTACATTTATCGAAAACCAGCCGAATTCCTTTGTCTGAATATTTGGGTCAAACCACGGGTACATCTATTGAAAACCGGCCGGAATTTCTTTGTCTGAAGATTTGGGTCAAGCCGTGGGTATTTTTATCGAAAACCGGCCGTAATTCTTGTCTTAATATTTAGGTCAAGTCGTGGGTACTGTTATCGAAAACCGACCGGAATTCCTTTGTCTGAATATTTGGGTCAAGTCGTGGGTACTTTTATCGAAAACCAGCCAGAATTCTTTTGGCTTAAGAATTGGGTCAAGCCGTGGAAAACCAGCCGGAATTCTTTTCTCTGATGATTTGGGTCAAGCCATGGGTACTTTTATCGAAAAGCTGCCGAAATTCTTTTGTCCGAAGATTTGGGTCAAGCCGTGGGTACATCTATCGAAAACTGGTAGGAATTCCTTTGTCTGGATATTTGGGTCAAGACGTGGGTACATCTATCGAAAACCGGTCGAAATTCCTTTTGTCTAAAGATTTGGATCAAGCCGTGGGTACTTTTATCGAAAACCGACCGAAATTCTTTTGGATTAAGATTTAGGTCAAACCGTGTGTAGATTTATCGAAAACCGACCGGAATTCCTTTGTCTGAAGATTTAGGTTAAGACGTGGACACTTTTATCGAAAGCCGGCCGAAATTCATTTGTCTGAAGATTTGGGTCAAGTCCTGGGTACTTTTATCGAAAACCGGCCGAAATTCTTTTGTCTTGAGATTTAGGTCATACCGTGGTTACATTTATCGAAACCGGCCGGAATTATTTTGTCTGAAGATTTGGGTCAAGCCGTGGTGTACATCTATCGAAAACCGGCCGGAATTCCTCTCTGAAGATTTGGGTCAAGCCATAGGTAAATCTATCAAAAACCGGTCGTAATTCTTTTGTTTTGAGATTTGGTTAAGCCGTGGGTACATCTATCGAAAACCAGCCGGAATTCCTTTTGTCCGAAGATTTGGATCAAGCCGTGGGTACTTTTATAGAAAACCGACCGGAATTCTTTTGGATTAAGATTTGGGTCAAGCCGTGGGTACATTTATCGAAAAACCGGCCGGAATTCCTTTGTCTGAAGATTTGGGTCAAGCCGCAGGTACTTTTATCGAAAAACAGCCGAAATTCTTTTGTCCGAAGATTTAGGTCAAGTCGTGGGTACATAATCGAAAATCGGCCGGAATTCCTTTGTCTTGAGATTTGGGTCAAGCCGTGGGTACATTTACCGAAAACCGGCCGGAATTCTTTTGTCTTAAGATTTGGGTTAAGCCGTGGGTACTTTTATCGAAAACCAGCAGGAATTCTTTTGTTCGAAGATTTGGGTCAAGCCGTGGGTACTTTTATCGAAAACCGGCCGAAATTCTTTTGTCTTTATATTTGGGTCATGTCATGGGTACATTTATCAAAAACTAGCTGGAATTCCTCTGTCCGAAGATTTGGGTCAAGCCGTGGGTACATCTATCAAAAACTGGCCAGAATTCCTTTTGTCTGAAGATTTGGATCAAGCCGTGGGTACTTTTATCAAAAACCAGCCGAAATTCCTTTTGTCTGAAGATTTGGATCAAGCCGTGGGTATTTTAATCGAAAACCGGCCGGAATTCTTTTGGATTAAGATTTGGGTCAAGCGGTGGGTACATTTATCGAAAACGGCCGGAATTCCTTTGTCTGAAGATTTCGGTCAAGCCGTGGGTACTTTTATAAAAAACCGGCCGGAATTCTTTTGTCCGAAGATTTAGGTCAAGCCATGGGTACATCTATCGAAAACCGACCGGAATTCTTTTGTCTTGAGATTTAGGTCCAGCCGTGGGTACATTTACCGAAAACCGCCCAGAATTCCTTTGTCTGAAGATTTGGGTCAAGCCGTGGGTAATTTTATCAAAAACCGGCCGGAATTCCTTTATCTGAAGATTTGGGTCAAGCCGTGGGTACATCTATCGAAAACCGGCCGGAATTCCTTTGTCTTGAGCTTCAAGTCAAGCCGTGGGTGCTTTTATCGAAAACCAGCCGGAATTCATTTGTCTGAAGATTTGGGTCAAGCCGTGGGTAGTTTTATCGAAAACCGGTCGGAATTCTTTTGCTTTATATTTAGGTCAAGCCGTGGGTACATTTATCAAAAACCGGCCGGAATTCCTTTGTCTGAAGATTTGGGTCAACCCGTGGGTACATTTATCGAAAATCGGCCGGAATTCCTTTTGTCTGAAGATTTGGATCAAGCCGTAGGTACTTTTATCGAAAACCGGTCGAAATTCCTTTTGTCTGAAGATTTGGATCAAGTCGTGGGTACTTTTATCAAAAACCGGCAGGAATTCTTTTGGATTAAGATCTGGGTCAAGCCGTGGGTACATTTATCGAAAACCGACCGGATTTCCTTTGTCTGAAGATTTGGGTCAACCCGTGGGTACTTTTATCGAAAATCGGCCTGAATTCTATTGTCCGAATATTTAGATCAAGCCGTGGGTACATCTATCAAAAACCGACCAAATTCTTTTGTCTTTTGATTTAGGTCAAGCCGTGGGTACATTTACCGAAAACCGGCCGGAATTATTTTGGCTTAAAATTTGGGTACTTTTAACGAAAACCGGCCGGAATTCTTTTGGTCGAAGATTTGGGTCAAGCCGTGGGTATACCTTTGTCTGAAGATTTGGGTCAAGTCGTGGGTACATCTATCGAAAACCGGCCGGAATTCCTTTGTCTGGAGATTCGGATCAAGCCGTGGGTACTTTTATCGAAAGACCGGCCGGAATTCTTTTGTCTTAAGATTTGGGTCAAGCCGTGGGTACATTTATCGAAAACCGGCCGGAATTCCTTTGTCCGAATATTTGGGTCAAGCCGTGGGTACATTAATCGAAAACCGACCGAAATTCTTTTGTCTTAAGATTTAGGTCCAGCCGTGGGTACATTTACAGAAAACCGGCCGGAATTCCTTTGTCTTAAAATTTGGGTCAAGCCGTGGGTAATTTTATCAAAAACCGGCCGGAATTCCTTTGTCTGAAGATTTGGGTCAAGCTGTGGGTACATCTATCAAAAACCGGCCGGAATTCCTTTGTCTGGAGATTCGGATCAAGCCGTGGGTACTTTTATCGAAAACCGGCCGGAATTCTTTTCTCTTAAGATTTGGGTCACGCCGAGGGTACATTTATCGAAAACCGGCCGGAATTCCTTTTTCCAAAGATTTGGATCAAGCCGTGGGTACATTATTCGAAAACCGGCCGAAATTCCTTTGTCTTGAGATTCGGGTCAAGCCGTGGGTACTTTTATCGAAAACCGGCCGGAATTCCTTTGGCTTAAGATTTGGGTCAAGTCGTGGGTCCATCTATCGAAAACCGACCGGAATTCCTTTGTCTGAAGATTTGGGTCAAGCCGTGGGTACTTTTATCGAAAACCGGCCGGAATTCTTTTGTCTTAAGATTTGGGTCAAGCCGTGGGTACATCTATCGAAAACCGGCCGGAATTCTTTTCTCTTAAGATTTGGGTCACGCCGAGGGTACATTTATCGAAAACCGGCCGGAATTCCTTTTTCCAAAGATTTGGATCAAGCCGTGGGTACATTATTCGAAAACTGGCCGAAATTCTTTTGTCTTGAGATTCGGGTCAAGCCGTGGGTACTTTTACCGAAAATCGGCCGGAATTCCTTTGGCTTAAGATTTGGGTCAAGTCGTGGGTCCATCTATCGAAAACCGACCGGAATTCCTTTGTCTGAAGATTTGGGTCAAGCCGTGGGTACTTTTATCGAAAACCGGCCGGAATTCTTTTGTCTTAAGATTTGGGTCAAGCCGTGGGTACATCTATCGAAAACCGGCCGGAATTCTTTGGCACTTTTATCGAAATCCGGCCGAAATTCTTTTGTTCGAAGATTTGGGTTAAGCCATGGGTACTTTTATCAAAAACCGGCCAAAATTCTTTTGTTCGAAGATTTGGGTCAAGCCGTGGGTACATCTATCGAAAACCGGCCGGAATTCCTTTGTCTGAAGATTTGGGTCAAGCCGTGGGTACATTTATCGAAAACCGGCCAGAATTCCTTTGTCTGAATATTTGGGCCAAGCCGTGGGTACTTTTATCGAAAACCGGTCGTAATTCTTTTGTTTTGAGATTTGGTTAAGCCGTGGGTACATCTATCGAAAACCAGCCGGAATTCCTTTTGTCCAAAGATTTGGATCAAGCCGTGGGTACTTTTATAGAAAACCGACCGGAATTCTTTTGGATTAAGATTTGGGTCAAGTGGTGGGTACATTTATCGAAAACGGCCGGAATTCCTTTGTCTGAAGATTTCGGTCCAGCCGTGGTGTACATCTATCGAAAACCGGCCAGAATTCCTCTCTGAAGATTTGGGTCAAGCCGTAGGTAAATCTATCAAAAACCGGTCGTAATTCTTTTGTTTTGAGATTTGGGTTAAGCCGTGGGTACATCTATCGAAAACCATCCGGAATTCCTTTTGTCCGAAGATTTGGATCAAGCCGTGGTTACTTTTATAGAAAACCGACCGGAATTCTTTTGGATTAAGATTTGGGTCAAGCCGTGGGTACATTTATCGAAAACCGGCCGGAATTCCTTTGTTTGAAGATTTGGGTCAAGCCGCAGGTACTTTAATCGAAAACCGGCCGAAATTCTTTTGTCCGAAGATTTAGGTCAAGTCGTGGGTACATAATTGAAAACCGGCCGGAATTCCTTTGTCTTGAGATTTGGGTCAATCCGTGGGTACATTTACCAAAAACTGGCCGGAATTATTTTGTCTTAAGATTTGGGTTAAGCCGTGGGTACTTTTATCAAAAACCAGCAAGAATTCTTTTGTTCGAAAATTTGGGTCAAGCCGTGGGTACTTTTATCTAAAACCGGCCGAAATTCTTTTGTCTTTATATTTGGGTCATGCCGTGGGTACATTTATCAAAAACTAGCTGGAATTCCTCTGTCCGAAGATTTGGGTCAAGCCGTGGGTACATCTATCGAAAACCGGCCGGAATTCCTTTTGTCTGAAGATTTGGATCAAGCCGTGTGTACTTTTATCGAAAACCAGCCGGAATTCATTTTGTCTGAAGATTTGGATCAAGCCATGGGTACTTTTATCGGAAACCGGCCAGAATTCTTTTGGATTAAGATTTGGGTCAAGTGGTGGGTACATTTATCAAAAACCGGCCGGAATTGCTTTTGTCTGAAGATTTGGATCAAGCCGTGTGTACTTTTATCGAAAACCAGCCGGAATTCATTTTGTCTGAAGATTTGGATCAAGCCATGGGTACTTTTATCGAAAACCGGCCGGAATTATTTTGGATTAAGATTTGGGTCAAGCGGTGGGTACATTTATCGAAAACGGCCGGAATTCCTTTGTTTGAAGATTTCGGTCAAGCCGTGGGTACTTTTATAAAAAACCGGCCGAAATTCTTTTGTCCGAAGATTTAGGTCAAGCCGTGGCTACATCTATCGAAAACCGACCGGAATTCTTTTGTCTTGAGATTTAGGTCCAGCCGTGGGTACATTTACCGAAAACCGCCCAGAATTCCTTTGTCTGAAGATTTGGGTCAAGCCGTGGGTAATTTTATCAAAAATCGGCCGGAATTCCTTTGTCTGAAGATTTGGGTCAAGACGTGGGTACATCTATCGAAAACCGGCCGGAATTCGTTTGTCTTGAGATTCAGGTCAAGCCGTGGGTACTTTTATCGAAAACCAGCCGGAATTCATTTGTCTGAAGATTTGGGTCAAGCCGTGGGTATTTTTATCGAAAACCGGCCGGAATTCTTTTGCTTTATATTTAGGTCAAGCCGTGGGTACATTTATCAAAAACCGGCCGGAATTCCTTTGTCTGAAGATTTGGGTCAACCCGTGGGTACATTTATCGAAAATCGGCCGGAATTCCTTTTGTCTGAAGATTTGGATCAAGCCGTAGGTACTTTTATCGAAAACCGGCCGAAATTCCTTTTGTCTGAAGATTTGGATCAAGTCGTGGGTACTTTTATCAAAAACCGGCAGGAATTCTTTTGGATTAAGATTTGGGTCAAGCCGTGGGTACATTTATCGAAAAACCGACCGGATTTTCCTTTGTCTGAAGATTTGGGTCAAGCCGTGGGTACTTTTATCGAAATCGGCCTGAATTCTATTGTCCGAGAGATTTAGATCAAGCCGTGGGTACATC
>OVBL01000359.1:0-51579 GCA_900406555.1 Pseudoturritis turrita | reverse complement strand
ACAAACAACGAGCCAGTCACCGATGACCCAGCAAAGCAACGAGTCCAATATTCTATTGGGTCGAGGCAACGAGCCATAAGAAATTGGTGGGCCAAGATGACAAGCCTAAGAAAGAAGCCCACATCCGAGCCAGAGAAAGGAAGTTTTCCAAATACCTTGGGAAACAGGCTCAGCCGACTTATTCGTGTATAAATAAACAATGTACCTCTTTGAAAAGGGGATCCAAAAAAATTGACCTAGCTAAACACTTATTACTTTACAAATAGCTTTCAAAACAGCTTGAATAAAGTCTCCATCTTTGGATCTCAGTTTCTTGGTTTCTTTACATAGAAGTTTGTCGAATCCCTAAATCTCTTTACAAGTTTTGGTTGTGCGAGTTTCGACTCCCACACCTGTTTCTCTGCTCTGAGTTTGATTCCATTTTTTATGATTGCAGAGACGTTGTACTTGTAGATAATATACTGTCGAGAAGATTCCCTGCGAGCACGCGATTAAAGCTATCTTGTATTTAACATACCCAGAAGCTATAAATCAAGTAAAGGAAGATTTGATTCTACCACCAGACATAATTAGTGAACAGTGTCTGCCACCAGTCATAAAATTACCTTCTGGTAGATCGAAGACAAAGAGATATTTTTCTGCTATTGAAAAGGCTAAGCGGTTCAAGCGTAATCCATCCACAAAGAAGAAAACGAAGCAGATGACTCAATCCACAATGAATAAAACGAAGTAGAGGGCTCCATCCACAAAGAAGAAAAAAAAGCAGAGTACTTCATTCAGCGATAATATTTCACCCACACTCCATCCCCAAATGTGACAAGGAAACGATCTTGTAATTCTCTGACTACTCAACACCAAAGAAGAAAGCTAAACTTTCGCAGAGTACTCAACCCCCAAAGATGCAAAAGAATATTTTCCCGAGTATCCCAACACAGTCGAAAAGACTGCACGTGTGCTCAAAATGCCATAAAGCAGGATATAATCGAACTTCGTGTTCATTTGCTTGATTTGTTATTGATTTGTAACTCTGGCTTCACTCTACTGTAAGTTTGGAAAGATAGACCAATCTCCGGTTAAAAGATGCAACTATAAACATGTTATTCTTTGTTTATACTCTATATGCGTTGACTTTATCTAACAAATCTTGGTTTATAACTTTGTTTCATTTGCAAAGTCTCTACTTATGTGAAATTTAACTTGTCCTTATGATTTGGTGCGCCGTCGTTTTGTGTTAGTTTTTAGTCTGCCGTAAGTATCATAAAATAGTCAGTATATCGTAGAGTCTGCGTATCAAAAAATATACGTCTGTTATCTACCATTAATATGCCTTTAAAATGTCAAATAGACTTCATTTAATCTGTGTTATCACTGCTTTATATCTGCTACTTCTGCACTTAAACTCTGCAGGAATTGCCCTTTCTTCTGTTATTGTACTCTACTATAGATGTTTGATTGTATTTCCAAGTTAAAAAGACAAATGCTCAAATATGAGGATAACACATGTTATTTTAGAATGGATTTATAAATACCAATTAAAATGTACATCTTGAATTACAGAATCATAACTTTTCAAGGATTTTTAAATACAGAAACAAATAACACCCTAAATTGGATATTCTTTTCATTATTTTCAGTAGCACTATACATTTTTGCAAAACAGGAAGAAGTCGTGCCTCTCGCCTATTTAGGGTGACAAAGACGAGTTGCGTACCAATACAAGTAGCAGTTTTAGGTTGATATTCGTGCTCATTGGCACAACTTGGAAAAGGCAAATCTGGACAGTCTGGGTATTACCACGTTGATGCAAAATAATGGTTCATGGGTGGATAGAAAGCGACAACTATGTCCAAAAACTCTTCCCTAAGCCTCGTGAGTTTATCAAAATTACCTTCAGCGTGTACATCGACACATAATTTCAGAAGTTGTGCAGCCCTTTCCATACGTCCAACATATACATAGAGCATTCTATAGAGACAAGTTGCGATGGCACTCAAAGGACAAGCCGTTCCAAAAGCTCGATGGATGCACTGATGTCTGGTTGTGTGGTCAGGAGTCTTGTAGACTCATAATAAATAGCTGTTGGACTTCTGTCGTCTAGGCATCTTACAAAAAAGCTGCGATTCGCCCCGTCGAGAAGAATCTTATCTGTGTCCTCGTATTGATCGTTGATACTAAGATCCTTTAGGACTTCATCCATGTACACTACATCTCTACCGATCTGCCGTATTCTGAGGATGTGCCGGAGTCTCCACAAGGTGAGTCGGCCAAGTGTTCGTGCAATGACAAAGATAATGTCCGAAGGGAGCTCGGGTATGTTAACCTGCGATGGGAGGCGGCATTTGGATTTTGAAAATAATGAACAGATAAAGGACACTCTATTCGTAAACAATGAGCTTAACCATATCTATAAAATCGTGTCTCTTTGAAAACATATCTAGTAGAGTATGTGCAGAGAACGCGCCTCATTTACTGGCTCGACATGAGATGAATGACACCTCATTTATTGTGCCACCGCTCAACCATCATGACATAAGATACTTTGCCTTCGAAAAGACAACTCAATGCGCTTAGCCAAATCTAGAAATTCGTGTCTCTTCGAAAACACATTAATTTGGTTATCAAAGAGAAGTCGTGCCTCCTCATAATGACAAACTGACAGAGAAGGCGCACAAGCAAACATCTAGTGGAGTTTGTACAGAGAACGCGCCTCCTCTCTCTCTATCTCTCTCCTATTTACCGCAAACTTAAATAGCGCGAACTCCCATGAGATGAATGACAACTCATTTAAACATGCCGGTTGGGAAAGGATAAAAAATTCAAAGATAAAATTGTGTCTCTACGTAATAGTCTTCCAAACAATAAAGTTTATCAAAAATAGTAACAGCTTCGTGTTCAATATATAGAAGAGAAATTCGTGTCTCTTTGTCTCTACATCTATTGTTTATCAACCCAGCATTAATCTTATTCGTCTCTCCCCAAATTTTCATGGATTTTAATTTAAGGAGAATTTCAAGGGAACTCAAGGACATCCAAAACCATCCTCTTGCAAATTGTATTAGGGCATGTATAAAATCTATAGAACTTGATTAAATGTCTAGAGTCTCCTTTTGTAGCTTTTGCTAATAGGAACTTGTTGGGGTCGGTTTTCACCTCATCGAGATCAACTGCTGATAAGACTAAGTATGGAGAAAAGTCTAGCCAAGCAAGCACACTTTTGGCTCGGCGGCAGAAGCAAGCGTTGACGAGCCAATGTTTGGCTAGGCGACGAGCCAACTGTTAGCTAGGCATCAGGGCGAAGCAACACTCTTCCGGCTCGGCGATAAGAGAAAGGAGTGACGAGCCAACATCTTGGCCAGGAGAAAGGAGTGACGAGCCAACATCTTGGCTAGGTAGCATGAAGAAATGATGACGAGCCAACATCTTTGCTAGGCAGTGGAAGAAGCAGGAGACGAGCCAAACTTGGCTCGGCAACATGTTGGCAAACCAACGAACGGTGACGAGCCAACATGTTGGCAAACCAACGAACGGTGACGAGCCAACATCTTGGCTAGGAGAAAGGAGACGAGCCAAACTTGGCTCGGCAACATCTTGGCTAGGCAGCAAGGAGAAAGGAGTGACGAGCCAACATCTTGGCTAGGCAGCAAGGAGAAAGGAGTGACGAGCCAACATCTTGGCTAGGCAGCAGGGAGAAAGGAGTGACGAGCCAACATCTTGGCTCGGCAGCATGAAGAAACGATGACAAGCCAACATCTTGGCTAGGTAGCAGGGAGAAAGGAGTGACGAGCCAACATCTTGGCTCGGCAGCATGAAGAAACGATGACGAGCCAACATCTTGGCTAGGAAGTGGAAGAAGTAGGAGACGAGCCAAACTTGGCTCGGCAACATGTTGGCAAACCAACGAACGGTGACGAGCCAACATGTTGGCAAACCAACGAACGGTGACGAGCCAACATGTTGGCAGACCAACTTCCTGGCTCGGCATCAAGGGAAGTCAGGCGACGAGCCAACTACCTGGCTCGAATTGGGAGAAGCAGGCGAGACAAACGACGAGCCAGCTCACCGATGACCCAGCGAAGCAACGAGCCCAATATTTTATTGGGTCAAGGCAACGAGCCATAAGAGATTGGTGGGCCAAGATGACGAGCCTAAGAAAGAAGCCCACATCCGAGCCAGAGAAAGGAAGTTTTCCACATACCTTTAGGAAACAGGCCTAGCCGACTTATTTTTGTATAAATAGACGATGTACCTCTCAAAAAAGGGGATCCGAAAATTGACCTAGCAAAACAATTGTTAATCTTTTCAAACAGCTTTCAAAACAGTTTGAATAAAATCTCCATCTTTGGATCTCTGTTCTTGGTTCTTTTACATGGAAGTTTTGTCGAATCCCTAAAATTCTCCTTACAAGTTTTGGTTGTGCGAGTTTCGACTCCCATAATTTGGCGCCGTCTGAGAGGAGTCTCAAACTTTCTGACACCTAAGAATCACCAAATATGAGATCTGAAGCAATGACTACAGACGGAGACCGAGGCAGCGACGACGCAAGCAATACTGGCATCGATCTTCCTGGAACAAGGACCAATCCTCCGCTGGCAAACACGGAAGGAACGTCTGAAACTCTGACAGAGTTGAGAAACATGATGACCACGTTGCTGAAGAGGGCCGAGGAGCAGGAAAAGCTGAACAGCTCGCTGACAGAGAGAATCGAGACACTGGCAACGGAGAGCCGAGCTAGAAACATTCGATCCGGAGGAATTGGTTCGGCCACGAACCCACCTGTTAGCGGAATAACCAGACGGCTCGGCTTAAACCCAACATCCCTGGATTTTTCAACACCACGTGACGCACCGAGGACTCTGGGAGGACTGCCACCACCATATCCCACCAATGAACAAACACCCGCGGCAACCAGATCAAGTATCACCGAGCCACCCCGACTGGTTCGCGGAGCAAGAGAAGCCAGCGATGGGCGTGACCAACGCATCAACGACGGTTCGGCTGCAACAATCGTCCTTGACGAAGAGGGGCACGCAGAAGGAGATCACAATACGGAGAATCCCGCTGACAAAGGGTTTGCAGCAACGCAGATGCAAGCCCGAGCCAGCGAAGGCAACATCGATTCGAACCAAGCCAGGAGCTTAGCAGAAGAGGAAGAAAATCTCTTGTGGGTACGACATGCACAATACACTGACGAGCCAAGGACAACGAGCCGAGCCAGAGAGAAGAGTTGGACGAGATCCGAGCCTCCTTGATTCGAGCCACTGCTGAGATGAAAGCCGTCCGATCCCAGGTGCACAAGGCAACCAGTAAAGTCCCAGAGATTGACCGCGTACTGGAGGAAGCGCACAACACACCGTTTACAGCCCGAATTACCAAGGCAAGGGTCTCTGACTCAGGAAAGATCAAAGTCCCAGTCTACGAAGGGACAACCGACCCAAAAGAACACATACCGGCGTTTATCATAGCAATGGGCCGAGCCAATTTCAGAGAAAAGGAGAGAGATGCCGGTTTCTGCCTCATATTTGTGGAGCATCTGAAGGGTGCAGCCCTCCAATGGTTTTCAAGATTAGAGCGGAACTCCATTGATGATTTCCAGCAGCTGTCTGCCGCCTTCTTGAAGCATTACTCCATGTTTATGGATCGAGGAGCCTCAGATGCCGACCTATGGACATTGACTCAAGGGCCTACGGAGACATTACGAAGCTTCATATGAAGATTCAAAGCAGTGATGTCAAAAGTTGAAGACGTAAGTGACAAGGCCGCTGTGCTCGCTTTAAAAAGGGCTCTGTGGTACGAATCCGAATTCCGAAAAGAGATTGCTTTGAACATACCACTATCAATCCAGGACGCACTGCACCGAGCCTCGGATTTCATAGTCAATGAAGAAGAGATGAAGGTTTTGTCTCAGAAATATGGAGTCGCCAAAGCGACGAACCGTTCCTTCCAAATTCCAAGCCAACCGCCTCATAAGAAGAGTATTCAAGGAAACGGATATGTACACCATGAGAAACCCAATTTTGGAGCCCACAACTACCAGGTGGGAACGAACCGAGGCAAAACACCATGGAACACCTGGACACGAAGTCAAAGTTTGTATGACGAAAAAAGTTACTGCGAATTTCATCACATGCACGGTCATTCAACTGCCAACTGCCGAACCTTGGGAATGAAGCTTGCGGCAAAGCTGGTAGCCGGAGAGCTCGGTAGCGCAGTCAGCCTAAAGGACTTCGAGCAAGAAGGCGAAAAGGATCAGCCGAACCAGACAAGTCAAAATGATGATACACCCAAGCGAGGAAGATGAGATGATGAGGCGACGCAGTCAGGCTCTCGAAGAAGAATAAATATGATAATGGGTGGATCACAATACTGTTCGGACACGGTGTCTTCAATCAAAGCTTTCCAGCGGCGAGCCGATACGAGTGTCAACTGGTCAGCTCCTTCCAAACTTCCCAATGATGTTATCTCGTTCGAAGAAAGGGAAACTACCGGCATTGACCGACCACATAATGACCCCCTCGTGATAGAATTGATCGTTGATGATTGCGACGTCGCTCGAGTTCTGATAGACACAGGAAGCTCCGTAGATGTGATCTTCCGGGAGACTCTCAGAAGAATGAACATAGACCTAGACAAAATTACAGCCGCGCCGAAGCCTTTAACTGGATTCTCGGGTGGAACGACCATGACCCTTGGGACAATAAAACTTCCTGTCCGAGCCGAACAGGTAACCAAGATAGTGGAGTTTTTGGTTGCAGATCATCCTGCGATCTACAATGTGATCATGGGTACACCCTCGATAAACTCAATGCGAGCCGTACCATCGACCTATCACCTCTGCATCAAATTTTCGACCCCCGGAGGAGTCAAAACAATTTGGGGAAACCAAAAGGAATCCCGCATTTGTTTCCTAGTAGAGCATAAACTCAGGAACCCCGTCACAGAAACCACCACCAAGAGAAAGAAGTTGAAGACTGACAGAGAGCCCGAAAAGGAGTTGGTAAAACTCTTATAGCAATTACAGATCACGGAGGATCATGAGAGGGAAAGTAAACCAACTTGCGACCCCGTCGTCTTGGTGAACATCGATGGCAATCACCCGGAACGCTGTGTAGAAATAGGGGCCGAGCTGAAAGATCCAATAAGGGGAGAGCTGATTTCTTTCCTTAAAAAGAACCTACACACCTTCGCATGAGAAGCTGAAGACATGCCCGGCATCAGCATCAACGTGACGTGCCACGAGCTGCACGTGGACCCAACCTTTAAGCCAGTCAAACAGAAAAGGCGAAAACTGGGTCCGGACAGAGCACAAGCAGTGAATGACGAGGTGGAAAGATTACTACGCGTGGGATCAATAGTCGAAGCGAAGTACCCAGACTGGCTCGCTAACCCTGTGGTGGTTAAGAAGAAAAATGGGAAATGGCGTGTATGCGTAGACTTCACCGACCTGAACAGAGCCTGCCCCAAAGACAGTTTTTCACTACCACATATTGATCGATTGGTGGAAGCGACACCAGGCAACAGACTCCTTTCATTTATGGACGCTTTCTCCGGATACAACCAAATCCTAATGAACCCAGAAGATCAAGAGAAGACGGCGTTCATCACAGACCGCGGGATATATTGCTACAAAGTGATGCCATTCGGTCTCAAAAATGCCGGAGTCACTTACCAGCGATTAGTAAACCGAATGTTCGTTGGCCAACTGGGGAAGACGATGGAAGTATACATAGACGACATGATGGTGAAGTCTTTAGAGGAGAAGGATCACGTAGCTCACCTAGAAGAATGTTTCAAGCAACTGGATCTGCATAACATGAAGTTGAACCCAACCAAGTGCAGATTTGCGGTTACGTCTGGAGAATTCCTTGGATATCTGGTCACCCACCGTGGAATTGAAGCCAACCCGAAGTAGATTGATGCGTTCATACAGATGGTGTCACCGAATACAAAGCGCGAAGTCCAGAGGCTAACTGGACGGGTCGTCACGCTGAATCATTTCATCTCTCGGTCAACTGATAAATGTTTGCCTTTCTACGATACGCTACATGGGAACAAGAAGTTTGAATGGACAGAAAAATGCGAGCAGGCATTTCAACAGTTGAAAGAGTACCTAGCCAGCCCTCCAGTACTTACGAAACCGGTGGAGGGCGAGCCACTGTTTCTATACACAGCCGTTTTGGCCACGGCAGTAAGTGGTGTACTCATCAGGGAAGAGCGCAGGGAGCAGAAGCCAATTTTCTATGTTAGGCAAACTCTCACCGACGCTGAAACCAGGTATCCACAGATGGAGAAGCTGGCATTGTCTGTGGTAATGTCCGCTCGAAAACTGAGACCATACTTTCAGTCACATTCGATTGTAGTTTTGACTACCTTCCCACTGCGATCCGTCTTGCATAACCCTAGCCAGTCTGGGAGATTGGCAAAGTAGGCAATAGAGCTGAGCGAATACGACATCGAGTATCGAAGCAGAACCTGCGCAAAGTCTCAAGTCCTTGCCGACTTTCTGATAGAACTCCCAGAAGAAGTGATAGAAGAGCCAGCTCCGAGCCCAATATGGAAGTTCCACGCAGATGGATCATCATCAAAACAAGGATCCGGAGTAGGAATACGGTTAACCTCCCCAACAGGCGAAATCCTCGAACAATCATTCCGCCTGGGTTTTCGCGCATCCAATAACGAAGCAAAGTACGAAGCTCTGATTGCTGGAATGAGACTTGCTCTTGGACTCAAGGTTTCACACATCCAGGCTTACTGTGATTCGCAGCTGGTAGTCAACCAAGTCAGCGGCGAGTACACTGCCAGGGACGACCGAATGGAAGCTTACCTAAAGATGGTCAAAGAACTGACTGCACAGTTCGAAGAGTTCACATTAATACGAATACCACGCGGGGAAAACACTTCGGCAGACGCGCTAGCAGCACTCGCATCCACCTCCGATCCGGATTTGAAAAGGATAATCCCAGTGGAATTCATCAAAAACCCAAGTATCAGCCTCTCTGACACCGTGAACGCGGTCACTCGCTCACAAACAGCAATTCAAGCCGAAGGCATATCTGGGCCGAATCCTGCAGAAAAAGGCAGCACCGACACCACTAATCCAGATGACCAGAACATGACACCATCGGTTGAGGACAAGGCAATTGAGATAGAGGAAGAACCTGAAACAGAGCCTCCGGATGGGAGGAAGATCCACAACCAACTAAAGAAGATTACGGATGCGACAAAGAATGGATGGGAGCAATTCGCGTATACATCATGCACGGCGAGGTACCATCAGACAAATGGGCTGCCCGAAAACTCAGAGCTCAAGCCGTCCGATACGTTATATTAGACGGGAACATTTTCAAGTGGAGATTCTCAGGACCGCTGATGGCTTGCGTCGAAGGCACCGAAGCAAGAAACATCATGGAAGAAGTCCACAGTGGCTCCTGTGGCAACCACTCCGGCGGAAGAGCTTTCGCAATCAAGGTCAAGCGACATGGTTACTATTGGCCGACTATGGTGAAGGACTGCGAGAAGTTCTCCGCCAGGTGCGAAAAATGCCAACGACATGCCCCAATGATTCACCAACCCACAGAATTGCTGTCATCA
Organism: Pseudoturritis turrita; assembly: GCA_900406555.1. Classification (NCBI taxonomy): domain Eukaryota; kingdom Viridiplantae; phylum Streptophyta; class Magnoliopsida; order Brassicales; family Brassicaceae; genus Pseudoturritis; species Pseudoturritis turrita. The sequence goes on along the minus strand of OVBL01000359.1, from coordinate 41,991 downwards.
ATCTCAGCGCCCTACCCCTTCATGCGTTGGTCCATGGATATCGTTGGACCCTTGCATAGGTCCAAACAGAAGAGGTTCCTACTGGTTTTGACAGATTACTTCTCCAAATGGGTAGAAGCAGATTCTTATGCCAACATAAAGGATGCCCAAGTCGAAAATTTCGTCTGGAAAAATATCTTATGCCGACATGGAGTTCCCTACGAAATTGTCACAGACAACGGTTCATAATTTATCTCTACAAGGTTTGAAGCCTTCTGCGAAAAATGGAAGATACGACTCAGCAAGTCTACGCCACGCTATCCACAAGGGAATGGACAAGCAGAAGCGGTGAACAAGACTATCCTGGATGGCTTGAAAAAACGCCTTGATGCAAAGAAGGGACGCTAGGCAGATGAACTCGAAGGAGTATTATGGTCACACCGAACCACTCCGCAGCGTGCCACCGGTGAAACATCCTTTGCTCTTGTCTATGGTATAGAATGTGTCATCCCAGCTGAAGTTCAATTCCCTGGAGTACGACACAGACTTCTTTCAGGGCAGGAAGGACTGAATCACCTCATGCTACTCGATGAGTTAGACTTGGTTAACGAACGAAGGGATCAAGCGCTGGTTCGGATTCAAAATTACCAACAGGCAGCAGCTAAGTACTACAACACTAACGTCAGAAGTCGCAAGTTCAAAGAAGGTGATCTGGTTCTCCGCAAAGTTTTTCAGAACACAGCCGAAACAAACGCTGGCAAACTAGGAGCAAACTGGGAAGGACCATACAAAATCACCAAAGCAGTTCGACCAGGAGTATATGAGCTCTCAAACATGTCTGATGTTCCGATACCAAGATCTTGGAACGTAATGCACCTAAAGAGGTATTACCACTAAATCACTTTGCATGAACTACGGGATGACTTGATCCCTGAAAAGGGTACGTAGGCAGCTCGTCCTCGGACGGGTTCAGTTGTCCCCCTTCTTAAAAAAAAAGGGGGGAGTGGCTACGTATACATGTATACTCCCATATCCGCGAAAGATGTGGTTGTTCGTCTGTTGTGGCCAGCAACAGACGAGGTGATGAATATCCATGTGGTGGATGTAAAGATGTGACTTGTGTAGGCCAAGTCAAAACGCAAGAAGATGAAAACAGACAGGGAGCCAGTAAAAGAACTCTCCAAGCTCTTGTAGCAATTACAGATTGCGGAGGATCGCGAAGAAGAACCAGCTGAACAGCCCTGCGACCCCGTAATATTAGTTTGTATCGACGACGAACACCCAGAACGATGCGTAGAGATTGGATTCGCCCTCGACGAAAAAATCAAAGACGAACTGGTTTCATTCTTAAAAGAAAACGTGGACACTTTCGCGTGGGCAGCAGAAGATATGCCCGGAATTGATATCGGCTTAACCAGTCATGAATTGAACATCGACCCAACCTTCAAACCAATCAAGCAGAAACGGAGAAAGTTGGGTCCTGACAGATCGAAAGCAGTCAACGACGAAGTCGAAAGACTCTTACGAGTCGGGTCGATAATGGAAGTCAAGTACCCGGATTGGCTGGCAAACCCTGTTGTAGTCAAAAAGAAGAACGGAAAATGATGGGTATGCGTCGATTTCACCGACTTAAACAAGGCGTGCCCGAAAGACAGCTTCCCACTACCACACATTGATCGACTGGTCGAAGCAACGGCCGGTAACAAACTCTTATCTTTCATGGACGCATTCTCTGGATACAATCAGATTCTAATGAATCCTGACGATCGTGAGAAGACAGCCTTCATTACGGATCGTGGGATCTATTGCTACAAGGTGATGCCTTTCGGCCTCAAAAATGCTGGAGCCACATATCAGCGCTTAGTAAACAAGATGTTTGCTAATCAACTCGGACGAACGATGGAGGTTTACATAGATGACATGCTGGTGAAATCGCTAGAGGCAACGGATCACGTGCTACATTTGGAGGAATGTTTCCGACAGCTCAACTCGTACAACATGAAGCTCAACCCGACAAAGTGTAGATTCGCAGTCACTCCGGCGAGTTTCTTGGTTACTTAGTTACTCATCGAGGAATTGAAGCGAATCCAAAGTAGATCGACGCACTTATCAAATGGCTTCCCCAAAATCAAAACGTGAAGTACAGAGGCTGACTGGAAGGGTGGCTGCACTCAACAGATTTATTTCGCGGTCCACCGATAAGTGCTTACCTTTCTACGACACTTTACGAGGAAACAAGAAATTCGAATGGACAGACAAGTGCGAAGAGGCTTTCCAGCAGTTGAAGAAATATCTCGCCAGTCCCCCGGTGCTCGCAAAGCCAGTCGAGGGAGAGCCGCTCTTCCTATACACCGCAATCTCCACCACGGCAGTAAGCGGAGTACTCATTCGCGATGAACGGGGCGAGCAGAAACCAATTTTTTACGTCAGTAAGACCCTCACCGATGCAGAGACAAGATACTCGCAGATAGAGAAGTTGGCTCTATCGGTGGTCATGTCTGCCAGGAAACTACGGCCGTACTTCCAATCACACTCCATCGTGGTCCTTAGTCCTTTACCCATACGATCGATTTTGCACTGCCCAAGTCAATCCGGGCGATTGGCCAAGTGGGCTATCGAGCTCAGCGAGTACGACATCGAGTATCGCGGAAAAACCTGCGTAAAATCGCAAGTGCTTGCCGATTTTTTAATCGAACTTCCGGAGGAGAGCCTCGCCGAAGGAAACCCGAATTCGACTTGGCAACTTCACGTTGACGGCTCATCATCCAAAAATGGTTTAGGGGTCGGGATACGTCTAACGTCACCAATGGGCGAAATACTTGAACAATCCTTCCGCCTAGGTTTTCACGCCTCCAACAACGAAGCAGAATACGAAGCCCTCATTGCCGGGATAAAGCTTGCGCAAGGACTCAAGATTGATTGCATTCACGCGTTCTGCGATTCACAGTTAGTCGCGAACCAGTTCAACGGGGAATACGCAGCTAAAGAATATCCTATGGAGGCGTATCTGAAAGTCGTCAAAGACTTGATTGCACAGTTCAAAGAGTTCACACTCACGCGTATTCCACGAGGGGAAAACAATTCGGCTGATGCACTGGCCGCCCTCGCATCCACTTCCGATCCAGCCTTGAAACGAGTTATTCCGGTGGAATTCATCGAACGCCCGAGCATCACTCTTCCAGAAACAGTGAGTATGGTTACGCGATCTCAAGCCGCCAGAACTGCCAGGGAGAAAGCCTATGCACCGGACAATGCTGGAGATGACGCTGACGAACGAGAAGCAGTAATCAACGGCTCAATGGCCCAGGACGAGACATATGCGGCAGACAAAAGACACGCCTCTCGGATGGAAATAGATGCAGTCGACGAGGATGAAGATCCTGCGAATGCTGCAGAAGAAGCAACGTCTATGGATGAGGACTTTACGACCCTCCCTTCCAACGTCGACCCCTGTCACGAAACTGGAGTCGTCGAGATGAATGGAGCGTGCACGGGCATACAGTATGGCTGCGACAAAGGGTGGCTTGACGACATCCGCGGATACATCTGCGATGGTATCTTACCTTCAGACAAATGTTTTCAAGTGGCGATTCTCGGGGCCATTACTCACCTGCGTCGAAGGAAAGGAGGCAAGGGCAATCATGGAGGAGGTCCACGGCGGCTCCTGTGGTAACCATTCGGGAGGACGAGCCTTGGCAATAAAAATCAAATGACACGGCTATTACTAGCCGACCATGATACAAGATTGCGAGAAATACTCGTCCAGGTGAGAGAAGTGTCAACGTCACGCACCAATGATTCATCAGCCAACCGAGATGCTTTCTTCAATATCATCGCCCTATCCATTCATGCGATGGTCCATGGACATTGTTGGACCTTTGCATCCGTCGAAGCAGAAACGATTCTTACTAGTCCTGACAGACTATTTTTCAAAGTGGGTGGAGGCAGATTCATATGCCAGCATCAAGGATGCACAAGTCGAAATTTTTGTATGGAGGAACATCATATGCCGACATGGAGTCCCATACGAGATCGTCACCGATAATAGATCACAGTTTATTGCCACAAGGTTCAAAGCTTTCTGTGAGAAGTGGAAGATCCGGCTAAGCAAATCCACCCCACGATATCCACAAGGCAACGGCCAGGCTGAAGTAATAAACAAAACAATTCTCGACGGTCTCAAGAAATGCCTCGACCAGAAGAAAGGCCGATGGGCCGACGAACTGGAAGGTGTATTGTGGTCTCATAGAACGACACCGCGACGAGCAACCAACGAAACTCTGTTCGCTCTCGTCTATGGGACAGAATGCGTCATTCCACCAGAGATAAATTTTCCAGGAGTCCGCCGAAGACTACTCCCAGAACAAGAAGGACTCAATCACTTGTTGATGCTTGATGAGTTGGACTTGATCGACGAAAGACGGAATCAAGCCTTGATCCGAATTCAGAATTACCAGAACGTAGCGACAAAATACTACAACTCTCACGTACGAAATCGACCATTCTACGAAGGAGACGTGGTCCTACGGAAAGTTTTCCAGAATACTGCAGAGCGGAACGCCGGCAAACTCGGAGCAAACTGGGAAGGACCTTACAAAATCACGAAAGTAGTCCGACCCGGAGTGTACGAACTCGCCAACATGTCTGACGTTCCAATACCAAGATCGTGGAACGCAATGCACCTCAAGAAGTACTATACTTAAGATACTTCACATGAACTATGGGGCGGCTTGATCCCTGCAAAGGGTACGTAGGCAGCTCGTCTACAGATGGGTTCAGCTGCCCCCCTCCTATAAAAAAGGGGGGGAGTGGGTACGTATACTCGTATACTCCCACCTTTGTAATAAACTCCGCCTCTACTTAATGCAAGCTTCTCGAGGCAATTTTCGTCATATCACACCCTTCACGGGTTACTAAAGCCTTAGCGGGAACAGGCATCACATACGCACCTTTCACGAATCACCTAAAGTCCTAACTAAAACAGGCACCTCTCTTCACCCTCGTTGCTGCTGGCCACAGCAACGAACTACTACATCCTTTACGGATTTAACTACTACATCCTAGCGGATTGAAAGCGCGCGCTATATAAATAACTGTGTCCATTGTCAAAGCGGATATGCTTATGGTAGCACATCCGTAAACAGAAATGTTCATCTTAAAACCCAACAACCAAATCGTTGGTCCTAACAGTACTACATGTCCATTGTCAGAGTGGATATACTTACGGTAGCGTATCCGTAAACCGAAATGTTCATCCTAAACCCAACAACAAATCGTTGGTCACAACAGTACTACGTGCCCACAATCGGAGCGGATATACTTATGGTAGCGTATCCGTAAACCGAAATGGTCATCCAAAAACCCAACAAACAAATCGTTGGTCGAAAAACCTATGCTCATTATCAGAGCAGATATGTTTACATTAACATATCCGTGAATCGGAATGATCATCTTAAACCCAACAAACGAATCATTGGCGTTAACGTTAACACAAGGTACAGTGAAACAGATCGATCCTCCTTGGATAAAAAGCATTTAACAACAAGTTTCGGAAACAAAGAAACATCACAACAAAAAGCAAAAGCCACAAGGCAAACATAATAAGTTGATACGGATAAAGCCATCCAGGCACCATGTCCAAATAAAGTCAAGCACAACGACATAAAACGAGATAAGCCAAGCTGTAGTCTTCGGCACCTCCTCAGTAACGGGTTCGGCATCGGAGGATTCGGTCATCATCCTGGATTCGGAAGCCCTCTTCAAACCAAACGAAGCCAAACCAGGAGTACCCCTGTTGGATCCGTGAAAACGCAAACCCCGACACTCGCCGCTCTTCAACTCGGTAACCAACTTGTCGAACTCGTCGTAGCACCATCATACCTAGCTTTTCACCCTTTGAGTTTCTCAACTCCGACCTCTAACGAGGGGGGTTCGTCACCACAAAGCAATGCAATCAGTTCAAGGTTACCATCGACTTGGGCGAGATCGACCATGTTATTTTTTCGACAACCCGCTTAAGTTCTGAATCTTCTCCTCGGCTCGATCAACCTTTGCCTGAAATTTCTTTGCCACTTCTGCGCCGAGCCGGAGACGAATTTGGTTGCCTAAGACCCAACACACAGCTCCTTTGGCGAAAACACAAGAAGAATCAGTTCAGCGAGAATTTTTCGGCGGAAGAGTTTTCGGCAAAAACCAATTCAGAGAGAATTTTTCGGCGGAAGAGTTTTCGGCAAAAAAATCTCTTTGGCGAGAATTTTTCGGTGGTAAAGTTTTCGGCAAAATCACTTCGGCGAGAATTTCTCGGTGGTAAAGTTTTCGGCAAAATCACTTCGGCGATAATTTTTTCGGCGGAAAAATCTTCGGCAAAAAAGGACTTTTTCAACAAAACACGAAGCTTCGGATCGGCAATAGGGAACCTGGCTCAGCAAATTCAACGTAATCAAGTTTGGCAGAATATCAAGAACGACGGACTCGGTGTCATGTCAACTGAGCTCGTACCAATCAACACGGCGCATTGATCCCAGCTTGGACTTCCTCTACCTCGGCACTATCATCACTGAAACTACCGAGCTGGGGGGCTAACTGTTGGGGTCAAAACCCATTCAGCTGCGATCAATGGAAAAATGGCTAAGTGTGGAAATGCGAAGAATCGGACAAGGCTGAAATTGTGCCTAGGTCGTTTCTGTACGAGTCTGCTTGAGCACGAGATAGGCCATTCCAACCAAGCTCTGCTCCACTTCGGCAAAGAGGAGACATCGGCAAGCTTTGGCTCACCTCGGCGTGGAGACTTCGGCGGAGAAAGGAAAGACTTAGGCAATCTTTGTCTCCACTTAGGCAAGCTTTGTCTCCGCTTAGGCAAGCCTTGTCTCCACTTAGGCAAGCTTTGTCTCCGCTTAGGCAAGCCTTGTCTCCACTTAGGCAAGCCTTGGCTCCACTTAGGCAGGCCTTGTCTCTGCTCAGGCAAGCCTCGTCTCTGCTTAGGCAAGCCTTGTCTCCACTTAGGCAAGCCTTGTCTCCACTCAGGCAAGCCTTGTCTCCACTTAGGCAAGCTTTGTTTCCGCCTAGGCAAGCCTTCTCTCCACTTAGGCAAGCTTTGGCTCACATCGGCAAAGCTCTGCTCCACTTAGGCAAACACGGAGACTTAGGCAAACACGGAGACTTCGGCAAGCTTGGAGACTTAGGCAAACACGGAGACTTCGACAAGCTTGGAGACTTAGGCAAACACGGAGACTTCGACAAGCTCGGAGACTTCGGCAAGCTTGGAAACTTAGGCAAACACAGAGACTTCGGCAAGCTTGGAGAATTCGGCAAACACGGAGACTTCGGCGAGACTGGAGACTTCGGCAATACGCAACACGCAGCTCACTTCGGCAGCCCACTTCGGCAGCCTCACTTCGGCAGCCCACTTCGGCCAACTTAGAGACGTCGGCCAAGTTGTCTGCTTCGGCGCAGCTCACTTCGGCAGAGAAGAGACATCGGCACACGGAGATGCGTCACTTCGGCACACGGAGATGCGTCACTTTGGCACACGGAGACGCGTCACTTCGGCACACGGAGACGCACCACTTCGGCCATGATTCACTTCGGCCACGATCCACTTCGGCCACGATCCACTTCGGCCACGATCTACTTCGGCCATGATCCACTTCGGCCATTCTCCACTTCGGCCAACGAGCTCGCTTCGGCTATGATACGAATCCACTTAGGCACGATACGAGCTCGTTTCGACCGAAGTCATTTTTATACGAAACTGCTTGGCCGAAGTCAAAATCATACGAGACTGCTTGGCCGAAGTCAAAATCATACGAGACTGCTTGGCCGAAGTCAAAATCATACAAGACTGCTTGGTCGAAGTCAAAATCATACGAGACTGCTTGGCCGAAGTCAAAATCGTACGAGACTGCTTGGCCGAAGTCAAAATCATACGAGACTGTTTGGCCGAAGTCAAAATCATACGAGACTGCTTGGCCGAAGTCAAAACCATACGAAACTGTCTGGCCGTGGCTAAATCTATACGGGACTTCGGCCAACTTCGGCGACGGCCAATGAGCTCCACTTCGGCCAAAAGACATTTCTATACGAAACTGTTCAGCCGAAGTCAAAACCATACGAAACTGTTCGGCCGAAGTCAAAACCATACGAAACTGTCCGGCCGTAGCTAAATCTATACGGGACTTCGGCCAACTTCGGCGACGGCCACTTCGGCCAAACGAGCTCCACTTCGGCCAAAAGACATTGTTATACGAAACTGTTCGGCCGAAGTCAAAATCATACGAGACTGCTTGGCCGAAGTCAAAATCATACGAGACTGTTTGGCCAAAGTCAAAATCATAATTGACTGCTTGGCCGAAGTCAAAATCATACGAAACTGTCCGGCCGTGGCTAAATCTATACGGGACTTCGGCCAACTTCGGCGACGGCCACTTCGGCCAAACGAGCTCCACTTCGGCCAAAAGACATTGCTATACGAAACTGTTCGGCCGAAGTCAAAATCATACGAGACTGCTTGGCCGATGTCAAAATCATACGAGACTGTTTGGCCAAAGTCAAAATCATACGAAACTGTCCGGCCGTGGCTAAATCTATACGGGGCTTTGGCCAACTTCGGCGACGGCCACTTCGGCCAACGAGCTCCACTTCGGCCAAAAGACATTGCTATACAAAACTGTTTGGCCGAAGTCAAAACCATACGAAACTGTTCGGCCGAAGTCGAAACCATACGAAACTGTCTGGCCGAAGTCAAAACCATACAAAACTGTCCGGCCGAAGTAATACGAAACTGTCCGGCCGAAGTCATACGAAACTGTCTGGCCGAAGTCATACGAAGCTGTCTGGCCGAAGTGATACGAAACTGTCTGGCCGAAGTCGATTCTATACGAAACCTGAAGACAACGCGACCGAAGTCATTTTTATACGAAGCTGGAAAACGACGCGGCCGGAGTCATTTTTATACGAAGATGGAAGACGACGTGGCCGAAGTCATTTCTATACGAAGACAGAAGACGACACGGCCGAAGTCATTTTTATACGAAGCTGGAAGACGACGCGGCCGAAGTCATTTTTATACGAAGCTGGAAGACGACGTGGCCGAAGTCATTTCTATACGAAGCTGGAAGACGACGTGGCCGAAGTCATTTCTATACAAGGACGACAAGCCCATCTTCGGCCCGCGATGGGTCAAAGGCCCACGAAGCCAAGCCGACTTGCTAAAACGGAAATCCCAAAGGATTAGGAAGTTTTCCTAATCCCTTTGGGATTGACCTGGCCAACTCGAATGACTATATATATCTATGTACATCCCTTGAAAAAGGGATCCGCAATTTACTTAGCAAAAACCCCTAGACTTTTTTGCTCTCAAACTCTTGTACGAAAGCTTTTGGACACAGCTTAATAAAAAAACCATCTTTGGATCTCTCCGTTCGTGGTTCATCCGCAGAAATTTCATCCCCCTTAACAAACCTCCGACAAATTCTAATTGTGTTGATTTCGACCCCCACACTCAACAAGGATTTTGGGTAATCCTGTTGAGATGTTCTATCCCAGCATCGATTGCCACAATGTCTACGATCAAATGATAGACACAGTATATGAACATCTAGTTATTAAGGGGATGGATCAAAAGTATAAGAGGAATTTATGTTGGAGTAAGCATGGGGACATAAGGAATGATAATACGGGTGTTGTTCTGAATTCTGAATCTGAGGCTTTTGAGTTGATTAGGACGGCTTTTGCGGGTGAAGGTAGTCCACAGCGAGCATACCATAGTGGAGTCCAGTCTAAGGAGAGTGAAAGTACAGAAGATTCTGAGTTCATGAAGAAGCTAAAGGATGCTGAAACTCCACTATACTCGACGTTCCCCAACCACACCAAGGTTTTTGAAATCATGGGGCTCTACTGCATAAAAGTGTAGAGTGGGATGTCAAAAAACTACTTTGACAAACTTTTGGCAACAGTTCATGACATGCTTCCTGCAGATAATGTGCATCCAAAGTCGACAAATGAGATGAAGAAGTTCTTGAAGATTTTTGGGTTTGCTATGATGTCATCCATGCGTGCAAGAATGATTGTATCCTTTATCGGAAGCAGTATGAGAAGATGGAAAGTTGCCCAAGATGTAGTGCATCAAGATGGGAAATGGATAAGCACACTGGTGAGGAAAAGAAGGGAGTTCCTACTAAGGTGCTAAGGTATTTTCCGATCAAGGAGAGATTCAAGAGGATGTATAGATCAAAAAGGATGGCTGAGGATTTGTAGTGGCATTTCAGAAATGCTAGTGTAGATGGTACAATGCGCCACCCGATGGATTCTTTAACTTGGGCTCAAGTGAATGGCAAAGGGCCGAAGTTTGCTGAAGAACCGAGAAACCTTCGACTTGGTCTTTCTACAGATGGGATGAATCCTTTCTCTATTCAGAACACCAAGTACAGTATATGGCCAGTGTTGTTAGTGAACTACAACATGCCTCAAACTATGTGTATGAAGTCTGAGAATATCATGTTGACGATGTTGATCCCGGGTCAAACTGCACCGAGCAACAACATTGATGTTTATTTAGCTCCGTTGATAGATGATTTAAAGGATTTGTGGAGTGAAGGTATTTCGGTCTACGACTCATTTCTGGAAGAGAAATTCACATTGAAGGCTTTGTTGATGTTGACTATCAGTGACTATCCAGCTTTAGGGACATTGTCTGGATGTAAAGTGAAGGGCAAGCAAGCGTGTAACGTATGTGGGAAGGATACACACTGTAGGTGGTTGAAGTTTAGTCGAAAGTATGTGTATATGGGCAACAGAAAGAGACTCATACCTGGGCATCCTTACAGACGCAGAAAGGGATGGTTTGACAACACTGTGGAGGATGGGACTGGAAATAGGATTCAAACTGGGCCTGGGATATTTTAGATACTTAAAGACTTCCAGAATGATTTTGGAAGACCTTTAGCTAAGGAAAGTAAAAGAAAAAGAACCGACTTGTGTGAAGATGAAATGGCTACAGAGGAAGAATATGAAGAACAGTCTGACCAATGGCGATGGAAGAAACGGTCTATATTTTTTTATTTACCTTACTGGAAGGTTAGTAGTTTCTCAATACAAATCTCAATTAAAGTATTTTCATAACAAAAATATTTTGTTCAGGCTGATACTTTGTATTTTCATGTGTTAGGATATGCCGGTGCGTCACAATATTGATGTGATGCATGTGGAAAAAAATATCTCTTAAGCTATATTGTCTACGTTGATGGGAAGTGCTAAATCTAAAGATGGATTAAATGCAACAAAAGACCTGGAAGATATGGGAATTCGGAGTAACTTGCACACAAAGGCACGTGGGAAGACAACATACTTGCCTCCAGCTGCTTACTGGATGTCCAAGGTAGAAAAGAAGAGCTTTTGCCAGAGGTTATCTAAGCTCAGAGGGCCAGATGGCTATTGTGCGAATATCACAAACTGTGTTTCAGTTAATCCTCCTCCCATTGGTAGTATGAAGTCTCATGATCATCATGTCCTGATGCAAAATCTGTTTTTCGTGGCATTGAGAGGCTTGCTACCAAAAGGACCACAGATTGCTGTGACTCGAGTATGCAACTACTTTAATAGATTGCGTCAGCGTGCCATTGACCCGGAGAAGCTATTAACCTTGGAGGCTGAGGTGGTGGAGACAATGTGTCAACTGGAGTGGTTCTTTCTTCCATCACTCTTTGACATCATGTTCCACCTTCCTATACATCTAGCAAGGGAGGCACGTTTGGGTGGGTCGGTGCACTTTCGCTGGATGTATCCCTTTGAGAGGTACTAATTTATGTTTACATCTCTTTAATATTCTGTTAGTTGTGTTTTGAGGATTAGTTTAAGTTTCATAGAAACAGTTTGGAACTTGACCTAATTATTATGTGAATGAGATGTAGATACATGAAGACACTGAAGGCATATGTTAAAAATTATGCAAGGCCAGAAGCGTGTATGGCTGAGGCGTACTTGGCTGGAGAATGCAATGCTTTTTGCTTAGAGTTTCTGTAGAAGTCTGTACCAGTTCAAGAAGCCGTGAAGCATAACGAAGATGTTGAGACTGGTGAACTTGTTCTTGAAGGCCGTCAACTGCAGAAAGCTACAGAATTTACACTTTCAGAGAAAGAGAGAGATATATCACATCGTTATGTGTTAATGAACACAGCGGTCATGGAACCTTATATTGAGTAAGTTCAGTCTTATTTCACCCTTAGAGTTTACAATTTTTGAAAGCTTATACTCATCTCTATGTATACATTCACTAATACTTTTATGTTCACCTTAGATACCTGCTAACTCAAAGGAATATTCGCCGAAGCTGAGATGGTTGGCATTTGGACTACGGGTTGTGGCTCAATCCTACAATGGGCATGTCATTAACGGACATCGATATCACACATATGATGTTATGCGGAAGACTCAAAACAATGGGGTCTCATATGAAGCTTTCACCATGTGTAGGTATACTGTAAGAGATACAAGACAAATGGCAGACATAGTTGCGTACTATGGCGTAATAAAGGAGATAATAATGCTGGAGTACCACATGTTCCAAGTCCCACTATTCAAATGTACTTGGGCCAACAGAGGGAATGGTGTGAAAAAAGAAGACGGCTTTACAATTGTGAATCTGAAGACAAACGAATCATCATTTCTACAAGATCCATACATTTTGCCATCACAAGCTAAACATGTTTTCTATTCCAGAGAAAATGACTCCTCACCATTGTATGTAGTTATGCGGGCAACATCGAGGGGATATCACGAGTTAGAGACTGAGGAGGAGTTTGTTGGTAGAACATCAGTCCAGCATATTGATGATTTGGGGAATCAGTCTTCTGATGATTTAGGGAATCAGTCTTCTGATGACGAGAGTTTCTGTGTTAGGAATGACTGTGAATGGGTCATATTAGGAGCTTAAAAGAGACCATTGTCTTAGCTCAACATTTTTAATACTATTATTTTGTGTTTCTATGATTTTATTAATGGAAATTTGTTATGGTTTAAAGGACCCCAGATGGCAAAGACTAGAGGAGGAATAGGTAGGGGACAAATGCCACGCCGGAGTGCGTGTCAGCAAGGCAGAGATTTCAGTCCTATTTTACAGACAACTACAAGAACCAGACGGAATAAAAACAGGGCTCCACGGGTTGCTAACATAGTGGCTCAACAGGTTGAGCAAGAAGTTGCTCCAGATGTTGAGAAAGGAGTTGATCAACAGGTTGAGAATAAAGTTACAGGACTTGAAGTTGAGAAAGATGTGAACCGAGATAAAGATATTACTGATGAGATTGAGAAAGCTGAGGATGGAGAGAAAGAAATGGCTTATGAGGTTGAACAATCTGGTAATGGAGTGAAAGAAATGTCTGAGGAGGTTAATGGAGTGACAACAATGGATGATGAGATTGATGAAGCTGAGGATGGAGAGAAAGACATGGAAGACATAGTTGATGTTGATGTTGATGGGGAGAAAGAAATGGAAGACATAGTTGATGTTGGTGAGGAGGGGAGAAAGAAATGGAAGACATAGTTGAGCAACCTGAGAATGGAGAGAAAGCAAAGGCTGACGAGGTTGAAGAAAATAATGAAGAGGAGGATCATAGTTTGATGAACCTTCAGAGCCTACTCAAGCTACTCAAGGTACTCAAGCTGGAAAACCTCCACAGCCTACTCAAGGTGGCGAACCTTCACAGGTTACAAAGCAGTTGGACACATGGAAAAAAAGAAGAAGAGGGTTGACGAAGATGCGGAAAGTGGCAAAAGACCCTCTGGTTAAGATGGATGTGGAATTCACTCCTTCTGGTGAACATGTTGGGCCTTGTTCAGTTACACTTTCGTCATTTCTTGGTCCTCTTGTGAGGGAGCATGTACCGGTGCTACTAGAAGATTGGAGGTTACTAGATGAGCTGACAAGGGACGTAATGTGGGAGGAAATTCAGGTATGTATACTGTGTTTATTATTTATTAAAACACAGTATGACTACTTTTAACTTTCCAAATTTTGTTGCAGGGGAGGTTTACAATGGAAGAAGTGTGGCACAAAGATGCTGTTTTGAAGCAGATGGGTTGTTTGTGGAGGGCTTCTAAGTCTCGACTTGTTTCACAAGTCCGTGCTGCTAAGAGTAGCGCAGATAGACTTAAGTTAAAACCAAGCAACATCCAATCTATTGCAGCTTGGAATAGTTGGGTGAAGAGTAGGACTAGTTCAGATTTTAAGGTTATATACGCTTAATTTTCTCTTTCATATTTTATGTTTTTGCTGTGTAAATGAAATAATGCCAGCTACTTTCTTGAGTTTGTAGGTAAGAAGTGAAAGATACAGAGAATTGAGGAGGACTCAGATTCCCCACACAACCAGCCGCAAAAGAATGTTTTGCCTAGCTCAGAAAATGGTATTTGTCTTTCTATAATCTATTTTTCTTTTGGTAAAGAAAAAGAGTTCATATAATGTTCATAAGTACAATATATGTTTACTTGTAGAAAAAAAAAGAGTTCAGACCCTAGGAAGGTGACTAGAAGTAAGGTTTGGCTAACAGGACACACTCATTCTGATGGGACACCTGTAAGGCCATAATTTGCAGAGACAATTGTAAGCATTAATACAATTCGTGTTCAAATTATTTTCCACTTTGTTTCACTATCTATCTTACCCATAGTTTTTCAAATCTTTGTATAAGGAAAAAATTCAATCACTCGATAGTCAGATGGACTCCACATCTGCTGATAATGTAAGAGGAGATGATGTTAGTCAAGTCTTGGGAAAAGACAAACCTGGAAGAGTTAGAGGGATGGGCAGAGGGGTTACTATGACCAAGCTAGCATTCCTTCTTACTAGAGACTCAAAAGTTGAGAAGCTTCAAGCTACACAAGAAGAATTGCTTAGCAAGCTTGACGACTTGCGTAATGTTGTTCGTGACTTAGCTGGACAAAAAATAAGTGTCACACTTGTTTTTTTTTAATAATGCCATAAGGTATGTTTTGGCCTACTCATTTTTGTTCTTGTCATAGTCATGTGATGGTGTGGCTTCTCAATCTGTGGTAAGTGATGTTGGCAAAGGAGGAATTAGGTGTCAGCTACTTGATTGGTATTCTACCGAAGATATTGTTGTCGGGGAAGGAAAATTCTACTATGCTGAGCAAACATTCAAGATTGGTCGGATTCCACTTGGTCCTAACGCGGCAGTTGTTGTTGTGAAGAATGTACTAAACCCAGAAGCATTTCTTTGGAGGCCTACCAAAACACATGCCTCACTTCGTGAAGCTATGGGTGTCAAAATTCCTTGGCCGATTGATAAGGTAATTTTGGACGATGACAATGTCTCCCAAAGTGGAAATAAGGCTGATGGACCCTTGGTAATTTTATATAACTTGCATGGTTTGATTTATTCTGCACTAGTATCACATTTTAGCTGAGTCATTAGATTACTAATATATATGCCTTACTCCCTAGTGTACATCTGCGACTGAATCAAATGAAAGATGCAGAATTTATGATTGGAATGTGGATGATTATGTTATTGCTGAAGGTGTGATGCTTTCTGTTGAACCAAAGGAAATTGTCGATAACATTCCTTTGGGTCCTAATGCTGCAATTCTGTCCGTGGACAAGGTGTTTCACCATGATGTATATTTGTGGAGACCAAATTCGGAGATGTCTAAGATTGGTGATGCTCTTAATGCGACCATCGCATGGCCAATTCATAAGATAGAATTCTTTAACATACGTAGATGGGAGGAAAAAGCAGTTGCGGTACATTTTGCACCTTCTATTTCATATATATTTGATGTGAATGTTGCTTATGATGTTGGTGTGATGGATTTCTAATGAATGTCTTTTTAATTTTGAGTGCCAGAGTGTAACTAATAGCACGGGTACCAGCAATGGTGCAAAGAAGAAATGCATAATGTTAGATTGTCATAACTTTGGACAACCAGTTGCAGAAGGCCGAGTAAGTTCAACTGATCCAACAGAACGTGTCCATTTCGTTCCCTTGGGTCCCAATGCTAGCAAGTTTTGGGAAGAAGTTTCAAATATTGATGATGCACGCGTGTGAAGACCAAATTCGGAACTCCAATACATTTCCAATGCAGTAGGCACCACAGTAGCTTGGCCGAATGATAAACTCAAGTTCCTCTTACACTTTTTTCAACCCACGTTGCTAAGGAACGTTTTAAACACATGTTGGTCTTCAAAAACTATGTTCTGTTCTAAGTACTAAATTAGTTTTTTATGGTTATTTTAAGTTTATGTATTAAATTTCAAATTGAAACTTCTCCGTTTAAATATAATATTGAAGTTAACATCATACCATAAAATTAAGAACATTGATAATACATAATACCTACCAATTACAAGTAACAAAACACACACAAAAAGACAAAAAGTCATGAACTTAGATTTAGGGTTTAGGGCATATGGTTTAGGGTTTAGGGCATAGGATTTAAGGATTTAGAAATATAATTTTCTTAAATTCTATTAACAATACAAAATGTAGTAGATTTTTTTTTATCATAAACACATAATTTTAAAAGCTTTAGATGAATGTTAATTTGATTTAGGATTTATGGATTCATGACAAACTAATTGTAACATATCATTTTCTATTTCTCTATGATTAATTTATAACTTAGCCGGTGCTTTCACGATAACTACATACGCTAGATTTTTCGTGAAATTATAATCTATAAGTGTTTGATTCTTTTTTTAAGTTTTATAATATATGTTACCTCATATATGTTCTCACATATAAGAAATAGCATCAATTACTATTTTTACAACAAATTCAAAATATATCCTTATAACTCCCTTAATTTTTTAAAAAATTCAGAAATTTATATTACTTTATTAATAATAAACTTATACACTAAAAAATATAAAACATTTTTTATTATTAAACTATTTTTATTTTGAGAATGCATGATAAAATACTAAATTAAACCCTCTTCTTCTCTTTCTAGCCGAGCGGTCACTCGGATCGCTGAGCTGGCACAAATCTATCCATCTATCTAGCATTGCTAAACAATCTCATACGTTACTTTTTTCTAAGAGTGGTCACTCGGATCGCTGACATGGCACAAATCGTACCGACTACCTTGCATTTGCCAAACAATCTAATCTGTTCTTTTTTTTTTAATCTCCAAGATATCACTCAGATATTGATGACATGACATAAAACTCTTCATTTAATCACTCAGATTCGGTTTCTGTCTACCACCTATGGAGGTTGATGGAGAAGTGAGACATGGATAGAGTTTCTCTTGCCACCTATGTTTGCGTCTGCACCTCACTCTTCTCTCCGACAAGTATTTCTGGAGACATGGTTAGGGTTTGTTTAACTTCATACCATTTTCCCCTCTCTACCTCTCTCGCTTTATCGAATCTTTTAAAATTCGACATGTGTTGTTGCAGGTAGAAGAAGATCTACAGAGACCGAGATGCACTCTTGTCGATGGAGACACTTCAGATCCATTTCTCTGAATCCTAGCTTCTCAAAAATGGTTCGTTTTGTCGATCAATTTCTCGCTTTCTTGATTCACAAATATTCCCTCTAATGTTGCAGGTGGAAGATGATCGACACAGACCGAGATGTAATTGCATCCACCCTCACGGACATGTAATTTCTTTGCCTTTTGAGTTGAGATTTCTTTGTGTGCTTATGATGGATATTGTTGCTAGCTTTGATTCAAATTACTTATTGTTTTGATTGATTTTGTGTCGTTACTATGGTAGACCTTCAGTGAAACGACCAAGCATTTAGAGTGTTCTTCCTACTGCCTACCGCCTTTGGGGATAAGAGTGTTGCTGCAGGGGATGCTACTATGTTTTAATGGATTAGCTTTTCTGTACCAAAATTGTAACAATCTAGAGCACCAAATAACTTGTACATTTTATCTATAATGGATTAGCTTTGTGTTATTGTAATTTTGCGGTTTGAGGTATATTGGTATTAATATCTATATAAAATTAGCATTTTGTTTTTATTTATTCAGAACCAAAATAAATAATAAAAAGCTAAAATTACAGCAATTAAAAATTACAAATACAGGACTATCATCTAGAAATTTGGAATCAACGAATATGCAATACTAAAAATAGCGATTGCCAAATACTGAATATAGCAATTATAAAATGCTACAGTAAAAATTACATATGCTATAGAAATCTAAAAGTAGAACCAAAATACAGGAATCATTACATTTTACGAACGATATTCTACTTTTAAATATACGCTATTAAAAAATAATTAATAACAACCAAGAAATGCTATTTTAAATATATACCATTGCATGTAAAAACGCGCTATATTAAATGATGTAACGATAGCACGACTTAAAAACGCTATCGAAAGCCTGGGACCTATTGTCGCCGGCGTAGACAGAGCGCTTGCAAAACCGCTATAGTATTGTACGACAGCGCTTTTCGGATGCTACGGAAACCCATTTTTCCTGTAGTGAGTCTTTGCAGGAAACAAGATGTCAGATCATAGTGAAAACAACAACCAGACAGGAGCACAACAAACCGGAGCTCCAAATCTTTTGATGGAAGCTTTGTTGGTTGAGATGCAACGAATGCTTACAACTGAGCTTGATGTGGTTCACCAAAGGCTGGATCAGGTTCAAGAGAAGTCTCAACCAAGGAGACAACCAGAGAGAGCTCCAAGGAGAGAAAGGAACCAGCCTAGACAACCAAGAGGAGAGGAGGCAAATGATTATTACAGCCGTGATAGCAACTCTTCTCAAGAGAGCCAAAGGAGACTTGGACGCACTAGAGGAGGCGTAATGGAGAGCATCCAGTGGAGACTTGGGCTGAGATGAAAGCTATCATGAGGAAGAGGTTCGTACCTAGCCACTACCACCGAGAGCTTCATCAGAAACTAAGGAGACTTACTCAAGGCAGCCAGAATGTTGAAGACTATTACCAAGATCAGTTACATTTGAGCAAAAAGGGAGGGCAAAATACCATGAGTGACCCAAACATTGATCACCAAAAAGAGAGTGAGAACTTGAGGAAAGCCAAGTTAAAGACCTGTGAGAGCAAACTCGTGAGGAAACACATCAACCTTCTTGTGAGAGCTGTTGAGGTTAAGAGAGATCTTTTCTCTACTCAATCTATGAATATGCTTGGAAACAATGAGGCTTGTCTAATTCTACCTAACTTTGAACCGTTGCTGCCGAGTATAGTTGATTTTCTTTTGCAGGATTATGAAGAAGAGTTTCCAGATAAACCACCTAGGAGATTACCATCGTTTTGTGTGTTGGAGCATCAGACTGGCCTTGTACCAGGATCATCCCTTGAGTCATTTCCTTATGACAACCGAAACAAGCAATGTAAGGGAATTGATTTGGTTGATGCAATGTCTAGAATGTATGTTTTACTTTCTACTCATGATAAAAAATCACTTGGTTTTGAACAAATTAGGAAGTTTTACGTTTCAGGTCATGATTTTTAAAAAATGATTCAATCTTGTGAGAAGTTTGAGCATGGGAAGTTCTTTAGGCATAAAATTTTTCTGTCTGATAAGAATAAACTGTGTGAACCTAATTATGCTTTCAGAGAACTTTTGTTAAGAAATCGCAAGGAAAAGAACTGCTTAGAATTAAGAGAGATTATGTGTTTGTTGAAAGCTTTTCTAAATTGGCGCACTTCATTCCATTTCCTAGAACTAATGAAGCTTTGCATGTTTTGAGATCATTCAATGGAATTTGTGCTATTGTGAGCTTTGGTGACATTCTGGTCTATAACAAAGTCTTTGATGATCATGAAGAGCATTTGAAACTTGCTTTAGATGTTCTAAGAAAAAAGAAGTTGTTCGTTCATTTAAAGAAGTCTACCTTTTGCATGTATGATTTTGTGTTTCTAGTCTTTGTTGTGAAAGCACAGGGTATACAGGTTGAAGATCATACTCCAAAAACGTGGTTGATTCATTTGTGGCTTAAAGACTTTGCTGAACAAGTTGATTATGAACCATGGGAGCATTTGAGCAAAGAGCAGTATCAAAAGAGAGCAAACAAAGGACGACAATAAGTAATATTTGAGCCTGGAGATTGGAATTTGGTTCACTTGAGGAAGAAGCCTTTTTCAGTCCAAAGGAGTTCCAAACCGATGCCAAGGAGAGATGATCAATTCCAAGTTCTGGAACAGAACAAAGCCAATGCTTACAAGCTAGACTTGAAAGGTAACTATAACTTAATCTCTAGCTTCAATGTTTCTGACTTGTCTCCTTTTGGTGTAGGTAAGCTTGATTTGAGGTCAAATACTTTTCAAGAGGAGGGGGATGATGTGATCATGGGAGGCAATGGGATTGAACATGAGGAAGCGTTGCTTGAACTAGTGGAAGTTGAGCTAGTACTTGAGGATACCAATCTTGTACCAACTGAAACTAAGAAGAGAGCAAGGATTAAGAAGTTTAAAGATGCACTTAACGGGCTGATAAAAGAGATTTTGGACAAAAAAAAAAATTCAGAAGTCCATTGGTGATGATATTTATCAAGTCCAGCCCATTTTAAGCTTATTATCAAGTCAAAAAAGGCCCATAATAAATTATTTTTATTTTTGGCCCAAAGGTGTGACGAAAATCAGGTATCAAGAGTCATTTGAAAGTCAAATATATCTTTCAAAAACGTGTGAAGAGGCAGCCGAAGAGTCATTCAAACTGCAAGAGTTATTTCAGTCCTAAGAAGTTAATGTTTTTATTATTTTCTAGTTTGCTTGGTTTTTACCACATTTCTTCTGTTTAAAAACTCTTGTAAGTTCATAAACGAAATCATCCAGGCTTTTTTTTATAAAACTTTTCTTTGAGAGTGATTCTCATCTGTTATTTGTTAACAAACTGATTGCTTGGTGTGTCATATCCAAGAATCACAACTTAATCTGTCTTAGTGTGTCATATCTAAGGGGTCATTTGGAATATCAGGAGTCTTCCGCAGCTTCTGTGCGACCATTCAATTCATCTCATTGTTCTTTGTGGCTTCAATCGTCCAAAGGATCTAAGGTTTATCCATCCTACCAACTCTAGAGTGAAGAATCCCTGGGAGGATCGTGTCACCATAATTCTCAGGGAAAACAGTAGGGAGGAAGGAGAACTTGTGGTTGTGGAGCGTTTCAAGAAGCCAGATGCTCACCTATTTGCTTTCAGTTGCATTGCACCGAAATTTCCAGGAATGGGAACATTCTCCGCTCAATTGACTGTGCAGCTTCCTCCAACCATAGTAGAGTATGAAAACAAATTGGTGGACAGAGTTCATTGTGTAAGCGGTGAACTAGATCCTCATCGTTTCCCTGTTCCTTCATACTTGGATGATGGAAACGTACTAATATGCATCAACCGACGTGACGGTTTGTTTTGAATGCTTGCTACCATGTTTTCCTTTTGTGTTTGAACTTTGAATTCTTGTTTTAATTTGTTATGTTACTAATTTAATCACAATCTCTTTATTTTATGTTCTGATTTGTTATTTTAATCAAATATATCATTATACTATTTAATTATGTCAAACTAATAAATGATATGAGTTATTAAATGTATTTAAATGTTTCATTTTGGAAATGACAGTTCGACTTTCTCAACTATTGCACTTCCTCTTATTCGCCTATAAAAAGAAGAACCATGACTCTATTGTTGAAACACTCAAGGATTTTGAGATTTTACGGGTTATGGGTCTAGGATCGGAGTAAAGAAATGGGGAAGCAGATCTTGAGAAATTTGACATGTTGTTTTGTTTAGTGTGGAATTTCTTTCCTCCTCAAAATTCGACAGATGTGAGTTTCTTCCATCCTCTTAACTCTGATGATGGATCCATCACTTGTAAAATCTACAAATCCTTGTAGAAAAAAGGAGATATTTGATCTGTATTGTGCAAAATATGTTTGTAATATGCGTCTTTTTATTATAGTCAAGGAAAGAGGACAAGCTACACCCGAGGAAGTGATTGAGTACATGAAAACAGGCCTAAACTCTACAGAGTTTTGACCAGTTGTTTATCATGTACTTAATTCCATCTTTAAGTTTGGCTTTTCTTTTCTCCTTGACATTCGACAGTTGTAAATTTCTACACTCAACGTCTTCTTTGCTTATACTTAGCATAAACTACGCATTCTATACTTATTTTCATCTCCAAAGGGTTCAATAAAATCAATGCATATAAAGTATAAACAGAAGAGACGCAGCTTCTGCTCATACTCTGCACCTGACAGCAGATGATGAGTGGACTCTGATTATAATTTGCGTCTTCTTTGCTTACACTCAGCATAAAATGCACATTCTCTACTTATTTTCTTCTCCAAAGAGTTAAATAAAATCAACGTATATAGAGTATAAACATGAGGAGATGCAGCTTATGCTCGTACTCTGCACCTGCCAGCAGATGATGAGCGGACTCTGATTTTAATATGCGTCTTCTTTGCTTACACTCAGAATAAATTGTGCCTTCTCTACTCATTTTCTTCTCCAAATGGTTAAATAAAATCAACGCATATAGAGTATAAACAGAGGAGACACATCTTCTGCTCGTACTCTGCACCTGATAGCAAATGATGAGCGGACTCTGATTTTAATCTGCGTCTTCTTTGTTTATACTCTATATATTTAAAATACATTAAATATATTAATATTATATTATTAAGATACCCGTCTTCTTTCTAGGTTTTTTATCAAAGAAAGAGGAGAGAGGAGAAATGGGACGAAGAAGAAGGAGCTTCTAATTTCCGAGTAAATTCGACAAGGTAAGCTCTCGGATTGCATATTTGGTTTATGGATTTATGGATTTCGGATTGCGTCTATGGATTTTTTTGGTTGATGGATTTCGGGATTTTGTTTAATATTGTTTATGGATT
The DNA here is from genome assembly GCA_900406555.1 of Pseudoturritis turrita. Lineage (NCBI taxonomy): Eukaryota > Viridiplantae > Streptophyta > Magnoliopsida > Brassicales > Brassicaceae > Pseudoturritis > Pseudoturritis turrita. Next base: position 19,172 of record OVBL01000359.1, on the reverse strand, counting down.
TCGATAGTCGGCTAATTTCAGAGTCAAGTCTCGGGGTTATGGCTTTTAGTCATGATGATTACGGCATGAACAACACTGATACCAAGTCTCCGGCATTTAGCGTCAACCGTGATGGACATTATGAGATTCCTAGATGCTGTTGTGTCCCCTGTTGTGGTGGTAATATAGTGATTCAAACCGAAACGACCGGTTTGAATACTGTAGGGAAATTCTATATATGTGACAAGAACGAGGTAAGGAAATATTTTACATGACTCTATAAATGTGGAAAATTAATGATTTTATGATTCTAGGATGGAGTTCTCATCCGCCACACAAGGCGATGGTGGGATGACGCTATGATGGATGAGTTCCATGACATTAAGGATGAGATGGGTTTACTAGAGGGTTGAATTCGGTACATTATAAATGATAGCATTTACGACAACATAGACCCTCGGATGATGTGGAAAAATGTCTTGTACTCGCGAAACCAGATGGGGCCCTTGTTGCGGAGTTGTGAAGAAGAGTTGAAGAACCTCAAGGATACGGTTCCGACTCTTGAATTGGTGGATAATGATTTCAATACGCTTCAGGGGATGGTTATCAATCTTCAAGACAGTGTATTTGGACAAAAGATATGATCGTGATGCTAATGATTGGAGTGCTTGATGGTGTTGTTTCGGTTCTCTTCTTTTTCTGTTTTTTACTTGTTTAAGTATTTGTAATTTCTTAAATTCACACTCTCTAATTCGTACTACTAGGTATAACTGGTAAAAATATTATCATGTTTCTATCATTCCTTCAAAAATTACTCTAGTTTTTTCCTTTAAAAAGGAATATTCCAAGTATATTTTACTTTCTCTTTATATATTTTTATATTTAAACACACTTAAAAGCAGATCATATCATTTTGCTTGCAGAGCTTCATCACTTTAATGTATGTTTTATAGCTATTTCTAAAAATATTAACTAAATTACGCGGCTTATCTGCATTAGATGTCGCAAACGTGTTATTTTTAACCAGATTACAGGCACGTTTAAAGCAGATAATCGTATTTTGCTTGCAGAGCATTGGCATCGGAAATTTAAAATTACAAAATTAAATAGATAAAAAAACATTGGATATTCTACGAAGCGTCCGGGGAACGGTCGCGCTTCCTCCCTCTAGAACTCCCAAGAACATTCGCAGCCAACATTGGCCAATCCAAACTCGCTACTTATACGATCCAAGAACCTTGACTAGTGGGCCAAAGAAGTTGCCACAACCCTAACCGAAGCCACTGCCTGCTCCACATTCTGAAGACGAGTCTCCAAAACATAAATCCCAGTACGTAGGGCTATTCCCTCCAACTTCAACTCCTCGCAACGAGGACAGTGAACATTAGCCTCTGCGGAGATCTCTGCCATGCTACGGTGAGCGATATCGTCTTCCCTCTCTGCCATGGGAGGAGCGCTGTGAGATGGATACACATTTTGCCAAGTAAGCCTAAGGCGATCCAAGATACATGTACGAAACCCACATGAAGAGAACTCCCTTCAACTGCATCATCGGAGAGAAGAAACTCAGGGCACCGGTAAGGGAGTGGAATCAATAAAAGGGCATTAGGAAATTTAGGATATGAGCGACGGATTTGCTGAGTAAGATCTCAAGATCGCAACAGACAGAGAACGCATGTTAAAAGAGTGAGATTGATCAATTTGGCAAATAATTCTGAAAGGAAAAAGGGAAATTACATGCATCTGACCACAAGCGGGGAAGCCCGGCAAGACCAAAATGACAAACAAATAAGTAGTAAATCTTGTCATCATCACCACCCTCAATATGGAGGGAAAGTTCAACTGGAGATCTACAACCGTCACGAAGAGCAAGTTCATATATCACAAACCAGGAATCTAAACTCCGAACCTCATAAACCCCAAAAATCAAAGCACTTGAAACAGTGATTCCAGATAAGTCCGACAGTATCTGGAGGGCGTTTATCAACGCCCCCCCCCCCCCCCCCCATGAGCGGTCATTAAGCTAGTTGGGCGCAATCCAAAGTTCTTCACAAAACTCCATCATTAACAAAAGACAACCAATGGCGAAAACCTGCCCGAAAAGAAGACCAATAGACGGTAACATAGCCTACCGGAGGAATTTTGGGCACGTCTTGAACTTCTGGATATTTGAACCAATCCGAAAATGTATACAAAACAGAAGGAACAATGATGGGTTCGCTACTGCCAGAACAAGAAGAAGAAGAAGATGAGGAAAAGGCATACATCATAATCAAAGAAGTTTGGTGAGACTGATGGGTAGAAAAGAAGAAGAAAATATTCACTTGCATTTTGTTAGAAGGAAGAAAAGGATAATCTTTGTTTGTCCAAAAAAAAGGAGATCTTTATACTCGTGGAAGGGAAAATGAATCGGTATAAAAGCCCTAATTGGTCATACTTTGTAGCTATCAATGGACGCATGTGGAATAAGTGCGGGTTGCGAAGCGCCACGTGTCGATCATCGCATGAGTCAACACGAGAAACAAGGAAAATTATTAATTGTCCTACTCCAATACGTCATACTCTGCACGTATCACCACGTGTCGATCTTCGCATGATGCAAAATGATAAATAAGGAACGGCAGTAATGCGAGTACTCTGCTTATGTTCTGCAATAAATTTAATAGTATTCTGCTTACACGCCTTGTAATAGTACTCTTTTTACGTGCCTTCTATTAGTACTCTGCTTTAATTGATTATGACTCACGCGCCTTCTCTGCATATGCTCTACTAGATAAACTATTAAAATGATGGGAAGATGGATGGTTGAAATGATGGGAAGGTGGACCGTTGAAGTGACAGTTAAGCAAAAAAAATGATGTATTGGATTTCGCTTTATCCCTCTCAGATCATAACCGTTCCACTCCCGTCTATAATAAGAAGAAGAACCCTAAAAATAACTTGCGTTTTCTCTTCTACTCAATCTATTTTTATGTGCAGTTGATTTCTACTTTTAATAGGCATATTCTCTGCCTTTTACTCTTTTATAGGCACATATTCAAGACATCATGGCGGCAGATCATTCGAAGAAAAGAAAAGCACCAATGCCAGATCTGGAATTGGAAGCAGAAGAGAAGGGGAACAATGCAGTTAGGGAGGTGGAAAAGGAAGGAGAGGATCGCCTAAGGGCAATTTTTCTGATGGTACGATCTCAAATGAGAGCAAAGGATGAAGCTTACCGCGTCAAACTCAAGTTAGAAAAAATAGCTGGTAAACGCTCTATGTTGGAGAAGATGATGCATGAAGAACAAGTGGTCATGGATACTAAGCGGCAGCAGTTAGTAGATAAATAAAAGATTGCTGAGAGGAATTACAGTTCCTCATATTGATTGGTTCAAACTTGATCTTTCCTTTATGGAAGACTACAGTTATTTAGAACTCTTGTTATTCTTTTTTGCATTGTGTGTTTAATTTGAATTTTGAACTTTAAAACTCTGAACTTATGTTTATTTTGGATTTGCTGTTTGTACTCTTGTTTTGGATTTGTGTTTCCGTTTGTTGTGTCTTTTACACTTGAAGCAAAGTATAGGCAGATTTGGAAGCAGAGTACATGCAAAGTATGGGCAGCGTATTGGCAGATTTGGAGCAAAGTGTAGGGAGAAAACGGGCATATTATGTTTGTTGTTTGTACTCTTGTTTTGGATTGAAGACTCTTAAGATTCATTGAAAATGTACACAAAATATATGTACACAAGTGGTTGATAAATTGTTAATATACACACTTTATGTTTGCAAAGAAAAATAACTAAACCCTATACCCACTGGTAGGGGTCGATGTTAGAACCTACTATATTTTCATCACACATCGGTTCTTCGTTATACATAGATGTCTCAGCCAAGAACTCCGCTCCGAGCTTCTGCTTGATCTTCTTCATATTTGAATTACACTGTTGACTTTTTAATAACGGCAATCCCAACATCAGACACTCATTGTATTTGAGTGCGTATACTCCACAATCACCTAGAAGTGGCATTATTTTGGGAACTCCTTCCATCACTTTGATGACATACGAGGTTTTATCGTAACTAAGATCAAACATTCCAATTGCCGCAGGAACCATGTCAGCAAAAGGCTTAGACGCTTTGAAAATAATTTTTTCCAACATGTTGAGACTACCATATATTCAGACAATCCTTTCATCAACAGAAATGACCATCCCAACTCAATGATCTATGGACACGTGTCAAACAGAATATAACGTATCCACATCTCTGTGCCACACCAGATTTATTACGGCATTACCTGGAAGTTTTCCACAGTCGTATTCAAGCACACCACCAGGCCATCTTTCATTTTTAAGCCACTATTCATACCTAGAATTCCAAAGCATTTCAAATGGTGAGTCCAATATATCAATCCTCTGACTCTTGAAAGAACTAGGATTTCTCTTTATCCGTCTATACAAGCTCATGAATGCATCAACGTGCTGATAATAAAGAAGGAAAAATATTAGATACCAAAGCAGAGTTAGCCAGACACACAACATATCAACTGTTGACGAGGAAGAATCTACTTACAACATCATTTAACCATTTTCCTCTACTTCAAAAGTAAGTCGAAGAATACGTGGACCTTTGTCTGCCCTCCAGTTGGATAAATCTTTGTTTTGTCGAAAAAACTCAACATTCAAGTTAGACTGCAAGATAAAATACACGATCCGAGAGGCTGTCGGTACTTACTTATCAGCTCTGAATACGTTCATAGCCTCCACCATTTCTTTGTCCACATCTCCGAATACAATCTCTGTGGCAGGTCTCTGGACTATTGGTTTTGTTTTTTGTTTTGCTTTGGTGGGATCTTTCGATGATTTAGCCAATTCAGTTAACCTTTCACTCCTCCTCGTTTGTTTTTGTTTATTGGTCTGGCGAACAAGTCTATCATTTTCATATCTGTCAATTTCAGATACACTTGGGTGGACTTTATCCACTGATTTCTCAATGACTTTCCCTCTTGCTCTTCATTTTCCTATTCCTTTTCCTCCAGGATTTTCTTCTTCTTCTGCTTCAATGATATTGACTAAATCATCCGATATACGTTTAGAATTTTCAATGTCAATCATGATTCCATGATTACCATCTGCTGCAGTGGTACCCTTTGCCTCAATGCAGACATTGATTTCATCTAACTTAACCTCAACATGGCCAACCTAGCTCTGCCTTATTGGCATCTTCTTCTCCTTTCTCTTCTTTGGCATCCTCTGCCTCTGCCTCAATGCAGACGTTGATTTCATCTACCTTAAGCTCAACAATGCCAACCTCTGCCTTATTGGCATATTCTTCTCCTTTTTCCTCTTTGACATCATATGCCTCTGCCTCAACGGCATCTTCTTCTCCTTTCTCTTCAGTGGCAGCCTCTGCCTCAATGCAGGCGTTGATTTCATCTACCTTAAGCTCAACAATGTCAACCTCTATCTTATTGGCATCTTCTTCTCTTTTCTCCTCTTTGGCATCATCTGCCTCTGCCTCAACGGCATCTTCTTCTCTTTTCTCTTCAGTGGCAGCCTCTGCCTCAATGTAGACGTTGATTTCATCTGCTTAAGCTCAACAATGCCAACCTCTGCCTTATTGGCATCTTCTTCTCCTTTTTCTTCTTTGGCATCATCTGCATCTGCCTCAACGGCATCATCTGCCTTGATGGCATCTTCTTCTCCTTTCTCTTCAATGGCAGCCTCTGCCTCAATGCAGACGTTGATTTAATCTGCCTTAAGCTCAACTATGCCATTCTCTGCCTTATTGGCATCTTCTTCTCCTTTCTCTTCTTTGGCATATTCTTCTCATTTTTCTTCTTTGGCATCCTCTACCTCTGCCTCAACGGCATCATCTGCCTTGATGGCATCTTCTTCTATTTTCTCTTCAGTGGCAGCCTCTGCCTCATGGCAAACGTTGATTTCATCTACCTTAAGCTCAACAATGCCAACCTCTGTCTTATTGGCATCTTCTTCTCCTTTCTCTTCTTTGGCATCCTCTGCCTCTGCCTTATTGGCATCTTCTTCTCCTTTCTCTTCTTTGGCATCCTCTGCCTCTGCCTCAACGGCATCATCTGCCTTGATGGCATCTTTTTTTCTCTTTTATCTTAAGTGGCAGCCTCTGCCTCAATGCAGACGTTGATTTAATCTGCCTTAAGCTCAACTATGCCAACCTCTGCCTTAAGCTCAACTATGCCAACCTCTGCCTTATTGGCATCTTCTTCTCCTTTCTCTTCTTTGGCATCTTCTTCTCCTTTCTCTTCTTTGGCATCCTCTACCTCTGCTTCAACGGCATCTTCTTCTCCTTTCTCTTCAGTAGTAGCCTCTGCCTTAATGTAGATGTTGATTTCATCTGCCTTATACTCAACAATGCCAACCTCTGCCTTATTGGCATCTTCTTCTCCTTTCTCTTCTTTGGCATATGTTTCTTTACCATCTAAATAAGAGGCATCATCTGCCTCGATGCCAGCCTATTCATCATCTGCCTTAATGGCAACATTTTCTCATTTTTCTTTGGCATCTCTTTCTTTACAAGCGGCATCCTCTGCCTTTTCACTCCCATCTCTTTTATCACCAGCTGCCATGAAGATTTCATCTTGCGGATTACCAGTTGCTTCTTTGGCATCCTCGAAAACTCTTCATCATCTCCTTTTTCTTTGGCATCTCTTCTCCTTCTCCTTCGTTGTCTTTGCCATCATCTCCTTCGTTATCCACTGTAGTCTCTTCGTCCATCTGCAAATTAAAAAGTATTGAATTAATATCAAATACTATGTTGTAATCTTCAATTAATTATACCTTAAAGGCATCCTATGCCGTAATGGATATTAAGGGATGCCAATAATGAATAGTAAAGAATGCCATTATTAGTCTATCGTCACAAATACATGTCACACATAATGAATAATGATACAACAACACATCATCTGATAGAGCATGGTCACGCAAAGTATGCCATGACCCTCTATTGTTCTACCAGAGCTGATAGAGCATGATCTTGCAGAGTATAGTATTTAGCATGATCTCACAGAGTATAGTATTTAGCATTATCTCGCAAAGTATGCTAGCTCTTTTATTTCAATAATTGATGAGTTGGACATACCACACTATTGTCATCTTTTCATTTTGATTTGTTGTTAGAGAAGCGAATATCTTGCTCCAAACAATCCATCTTCTCCATCAATCTGGCAACGATATTTGCCAAGTTGTTTAAGGTTTCACCCAAAAAATTTTGCTGTTCCATGCTCCTTCGTTGTTGTTCCAAGCTTAATTATTGTTATTCCAAGTTGGCATTTTCCATTCTGGCTACTACTGCGTCAAACTTGGTCTGTTGTTTATCCACGAGTTCCACAATGATGTCGACGATTTCTCTTGAATCAGTAGACGGGATCTTATCTACAGTCAACCTCGAGTTGGATACATAACGTGCGATATCTTCTTCTTCTTCTTCTTCGATTTTTTCTTCATATTCTTCAATTGCCTTCCTCCTTTTTCCATGTCTCTCTTCAATTTCCTTCCTTTTTTCCATTTTCATCTCCTTTCTTCATTAACTACTTTCCTCTTTTTTCCATTACCGGGTTTTATTTGTGGGACTGGGGGATTTTTTTAGACGGTCCATTGGATGTCAGCCAATGGCTTTCTTGAGATAATGTATTTGATGATATTATCAACATTTACATCACATACGTTGTTATCTTTCCTATGTGGATAAATTTCTGTCTGGGATCTCTCACACATACAAGTTACAGTCACCTATAAAACAGAGTTATATGGTTACTGAGTAAATAGAAGTTTGCCAGAAGTGTGCGTAATTCACAGACAAATTTTTTCACAAGTGGCATAGTCTGCCAAAATACTACATTTTCCCTTGAACAAAATGTGCCAAAGATATGCATTTAGGGAAAATGTACATACCTCTTCACTCGAGAAGACCTTATCGATATGGGGTCTGCCAATTTTTCCCTTGAATCTTAGCAGATATATACCATCATACGTTATAAGTGTTCCCAAATATTCTCCCACCATGTGCACATACGCATACGCCTAATCCTGTAGAACTTGCTAGAACCCCTTCAAAACATAAGAGTCTTGCTATATCTTCTCTTGAGTTACAAACTTAACATGTTCAACAAGATCTTTGTAAGCATGTTCAAGAAGATCTTTGTAAGCAACCCTCCCCCAGGGATACCGTTCGAAAGTATCCAAATCCATCACCAACCTAGCTAGGTTAAGTGGAATAGCCGTACGCTGATCAATACAGAACAGACCGTTAGACAGGATGGTTAAATAACTAAGCCTAATTTTATCTTTATTGGACCAAGATTTACTTATCTGTCCGGCATAGTTCATACACAAGGTATTTATGTCCTCGATGCAAGGGCTGGAGAGTCGTATTTTGAGAAGATCCCAAATACGTTTCCAGCCTTCTTGAGAAACTTGAGAAGATTCCAGCCCACCCAACTACGTAATTTCATCACAGTTAAGACATGTAATCGATTCAAACTCGAAGAACAAGAACCGTGCTGGCTGTCCCGCAATAAAAAACCACAACTCATGTGGGCTTTCACACTCCAGTTGTTTGGAAAAAAGATGATGATTCGCAAATCTCGCACTCCATCCGAAATTCATCTTCTCAAACTTACAAATAACTCCTAGTGATGAGCCGCAAACATGGTCTCTCACTTCCTTAACCACTACACTTTCCACCAGTGGAAGATGATTGAACTTCGAACTGTAGTTTATTCTGGTATCTGAGTCTGGCTCGTTTCCTTTGGAAAAAGCCTGGTAGGCAAATCAATGGTATAATCACCCATATCCATCATATATTCATAGGAATTAGACTATTTCAGAGAAATATCGAAGAAATGAATAGATCGAAAAGGTTGAAGATGATGTCTGCTCTAGGATTGCTGAGGGGAAGAAGATGATCAAAATCTAAAATATCCTCTTAGCCAAAAGAAAGAGTCAATATTGTGTTTTTAGGGTTTCTGGGCTTCGTCATGGGCCTGAAATATTCTAAGGCCCGAATTATATTATGATGTTTTAGATGATTAAGACAGTTTCTCCTTCTGGCGTACAGTTAAGACAGTTAGGACAGCGCCGCCTTTTCTTCTAATAGAAATTCTTCCAATACGCTGCTTTACTTCTACATTGAGTCTGTGAAACCCTAAACCACTTAAAACGAATTAAAAACTACAATTGACATTTGTTTAGACGTTATAACTCCAAAACATTTGAAAAAACATAATGGAAGAAAAAAAAATAGTCATGATTTATAAAGGAGTACAATACATCGGTGTTGAACAAAGAAACATGATAACAAAAAAAATCGATTTTTATATAATTTGTAATTAAATGTAAGAAATAATGTATAAAAGAAAGTGGCAGGATATAGAAATAAGCAACATAAAAACTATATTAAACGAATTATCCAATATCAATCTGTTTTCGGTCTGCCATTTGTGATATGTATTTTGTTGGAAATATTCATTCAGTCTGCGATACCCTAACCACTCTGTTTTATTGCGTTGTTTGAAATTGCTTATCTCGTTCCGGTTAATGCACTACTGGTTATGGCGCTTAAAATTGAAATCTCCCAAAGTCTGATATCAACCTATCTTCGGTCTTCCTTTGGTGATATGCATCCAGTCTGTGATACCTAATCACTCTTCTATTGAGTTGTCGAGTAAAAATATTGCGAGGCCCAAATTATATTATGGAAAAAATATTAAAAAATTTAGACAGCGCCTCCTTTTGTTGCAACAGTTTAAAAAGTCAGCGCCGCGTTTTCTTTTGGTTAAACTTCTTTCAAAGCACTACTTTAGATCTTCAGTCAGTTTGCGAAACCCTAAACAACTTAAAACGAAGTAAAAACTACGATTAACATTTGGTTATACATCATAACTCCAAAATCATCATAAATCTTAGCGTTTAAAAGCTTATTTACCTTCAAAAAATTGAATGGAAGAAAAAACTATTAGTCATGATTTAGAAAGGAGTACAATACTAAGGAAATACTTGACATATTGTCGCTCGTGAACAAAGAAACACATGATAACGATTTTTTCGTTTTTTATTTTAAATGCGTACTAAACTGTACAAAACAATGTATCAAAGAAATGGCAATAAATAAACAAGAACAAAATTTAGGGAAAAAATCTGTAAAAATGAATTATCCCAAAGTCTGATACCAGTCTGCCTTTGATCTACTGTTAGGTGGTCTGCGAAACTTTAAATGTTAAAAGCACATCAGTGTTTGCTAAATTTTTGAAGATGAAGACTATTATCCACCCCCACAACCACCGCAACCCCTTTTGGAAGAAATGTGTATTATCATGATGGACAAGTACCGAGAAAATCAAAGACGGCTGTAATAGAGTTTGAGGCCAGAATAGAAAAGCTCGCAGCTGATTATTCTAATACAGACACTCTTGGGGGTCAACTTGTGAAGTTGGACAAAGATCTTCGACAACTAAAAAGAAAACCAAAGATGGCAAGAGTTGAGCAAACCCAGGCTGACATCAAAAACATTAGTTACGCAATGGACAACATCTCAGATTCACATGACTGAGGATTGAAAAGTCACGAGAGAAGCTCATGGAACTCACAACTTGTGTCAATTTCCTAGACATTTAAGTTGCTTAAATCTCAGAAATTGAAGATCCACCAAATGGAAACCATGAAAAACAATGAGCCTTTCACAAAAAACCTAATCATTTTCGTTATAATGAATCTAATCATTATCTTCATGATGTAGGCTCTAATACTGATTTTGGAAGCTATGGTATTAGAGGAAAAGACGAAAGGTTGTTCCATAAGGTGAGAAATAGGAGACCAGCGAGGTATCACTTTCTTGGAAAACAAGGTATTGACAATAAAACCATTGAAATTCTAGATGATCATCCAAATTTTACAGAGAATGGAGAACGTGAAGAGAAATTCACAATTGAATCAAAGTCTCCTGTAATGACCGTCGAGAAAATAATTGTTAATTCAAGAGATTTGCCGGAAAAGATGGATCCATCAAGGTATTAGATGGGGATCCTCTAAAATAGCTCATAGTTGACCAAAAAACTCATGATCCACACTTGGACAAAGGCGAAAAACTTAAGAGGCTACATGCAATTCAAATTCCTTATCAAACGTTTTTCACGTCATAAAATGGTTGACCAAAAAGTTCATGGTCCACACTAGGACAAAGGCGAAAAAGCCAAAGAGGCTACATTGGTAAAAGGCTTAGCCGCTTCAATTTCCCTAGCAAACGTTTTTCACGGTTGAAAATGGCAAATCCAGTCGAACTAAATGACTATAAACAAAAGCGATTAGTGGGAAGCAATCCATTGGTAATTTTTTTAATTATTTTGAATTTTAATCATCTAAAAAAAAATGAGCTGCTCGATCAACGCGAAAGAAAATTTTTTGAAATTCGAAAACACTTATTTTTCCTTCACCAACGATTTTTCAGATCAAAACATAAAAAAATATTTCTTCTTCAACATTTTTTCTTTCAAACTTCAAATCAACACAACTTTCTCAAATATTAACGAAATCAAACGAGTTTTGTGCATATTCCATATCAAATCAAACATAAAAACGATTTTTAGCCCAATCCTTCTATACAAGTTTTGTTTTTGATATGAAAAGGTATGACCCTCTTTTTCCTATTTCCAGTTGCAAACTTCGGAAAAATAGCAGTTTATGCGTTCTTTGCTTTGTGATGCGAATTTGACGTGGGTTAATTGTTCTAAGGCAGTTGGTGTGTTAATTTAAGCTTGATTACCATTATAAATGCATGAATTTTAGAGAAATTCGAAATGTTTTTAGCTCAATGTATATATTTTTGAATTTCGACGAAGAACGGTTAATTTAGAATAGATTTTAGGAAATTTTAGAAATTTGTTTGATAAGTTAGTACCTAAAACTGTTCTTGGGTTTATTTTTAAGATAATTCATGACAAAGTTTCACATGTTTCTATGATTCTCAAATTTTTATCTATCAGGTTTAACGGCTACTCTAGAATGATAAATTTTAAGCCTAAATTGTTGAAATTGGTATTGCTTGATTATGGATTGATATTTGCTAGAACTTATTACATACTTATCAATGCCTAATTGACTGGTTTGTGATGATTTTCAATCGAATCATTATTTTGCAATTTTCGCATTATGCAAGAATTAAGAAGTTATACGATGAGGAACAGTTCTCGAGCAGAGGCTGGACAGGGCAGCAACGTTCGTTAGGATGAACCATCGGCACCGGTCTGGACCTAACCAGAGGGACATCCATTCCCTAGGATTAGGATAACGTACATGACGGATCTTAACTAAGATTAGTGATACCAGCGCATAAGCATAACGAGGTGGGACAACTATTGTTCCATGTTCTATAATGGACGGCTAGATATCGAGATGAAGTGCACAAGGATATTCTCCCAGGATGATTTTGGCAAGCTGGGATTGCACGAGTGGGTTGCTGCTATGAGCAATAGTACGGGTGTTGGCACCATCACGACCAGGTCGTACCCCTAGCTCTTGGCATTTCTAGAGATGCGCTTCGCAAGCAATGGGACCCCCCCCCCCTATTCATATGGCCAGTGAGGGGATGCTCTCATACATAGCCTACGCGATTCACTATAGGATCTCGATCCCTGAGTTGTGCAATCTCTACGGATTCGACCCCACTCCAGAGAGCATCGATTTTCTTGAGACTACAGCCCATAATGACTTCGTCTTGGCCTTAATTTCATCTGGATTGTGGGAGTCAAAACTCGCACAACTAAATTTGGTTATGGCTTTTAAGAGAACATAAACTTCTAAGTATGAACTGCAGAAACAGAGATCCAAAGATGGCTTTTATTGCTGATTTGATAAGCTTTTGAATACAAGATTTAGCTAAGAAAAGTGTAATGTGTTTTGCTATGTCAAATTGCGGATCCTTTTCTCGAATCCCCTCTTCTTCTTTTATAAACCTAAGATTACACCGCCTAAGCGAGAATATTGGAATCTTTCCTTTTTCTTCTGGGACTTATTTTTCCTTTCTCTCCCTTAGCCGACTTCTATGTGATCCTTTATTCGTCGGTTCGGCCCAATGAAGATTTTGCCTCGGCCCTAATATTGGCTCGGCCCGTGAGGACATCGCCTCGGCCCACTAAGGTGTTGCCTCGGCCCATGAAGTTTGCCTTGGCCAATGGTGATGTTACCTTGGCTTAAGACGGCTTCACCTCGGCCCAAGATGTCGTTGCCTCAGCCCACACACGTTTGCCTCGGCCCACACCACGTTTGCCTCGACCCACACCATGTTTGCCTCGGCCTACACCACGTTTGCCTCGACCCACACCATGTTTGCCTCGGCCCACACCACGTTTACCTTGGCCCACATTGCCTTTGGGCTCCGTCTTCTTCGGCTAGGCCCAAGGTTCGTCCAATTCTGCAAAAGCCCATTGCGCGTCTAGCCATTACTTACTCATTTCTATGTTGATCTTTGTCAAGGTGAAAACTAAACCCAACAGTACCCCCCCCCCACGACCCAGCTTTTCTCGATCCACGGTCTAGCCTGCCACCTGATGATCCACAAAATCTCAACCCACGACCCAACATCCCACCCATGGATCCATCAAAGGTAACTGTTTATGTTTTTGATTTTATTCATTTAAAACCAACTTTAAATTAAAATTAACAAAACATATGAACGTAAATGACTTTAAAATGTGCATTTTCATGGATTTTGATTCCTAATCCCTAAGATTCATTTATTTTAAAGATATTTGTTAATTCATTGAACTTTTGCATTTTGAACTTACAATTTTTGTTAGATAACCTGGTTTTCAGAATGAACCTGACATCTTAACAATTATTCCACAATTTCTCAATGTTTTCACTTAGATTGGACCAATTTAATAAAGTTGGATTCATCATTAGGATCTAATTCATTTTGTTTTTGCTATTTTATAAAATCTTGGACATAGAAATCGATATTCATTATTAAAAGATCTAGATCTTGGAAGGCATTAACGATTGTGGGAGTCAAAACTCGCACAACTAAATTTGTTTATGGCTTTTAAGGAACAGAAACTTCTAAGTATGAACTACAGAAACAGAGATCCAAAGATGGTTTTTATTGCTGATTTGATAAGCTTTTGAACACAAGATTTCGCTAAGAAAAGTGTAATGTATTTTGCTATGTCAAATTGCGGATCCTTTTCTCGAACACCCTCTTCTTCTTTGATAGACCTAAGACTCTACCACCTAAGTGAGAATATTGGAATCTTTCCTTTTTCTTCTGGGACTTGTTTTTCCTTTTTCTCCCTTAGCCGACTTCTATGTGATCCTTTATTTGTCAGTTCGGTCAATGAAGATTTTGCCTCGGCCCTAATCTTGGATCGGCCCGCGAGGACGTCGCCTCGGCCCACGAAGGTGTCCCCTCAGCCCATGAAGTTTGCCTCGGCCCATAGTGAATTTACCTCGGCTTAAGACGGCTTCACCTCGGCCCAAGATGACGTTGCCTCGGCCCATGTCATCTTTGCCTCAGCCCACACCACTTTTTCCTCGGCCCACACCATGTTTGCCTCGGCCCACATTGTCTTTGGGCTCCGTCTTCTTCGGCTAGGCGCAAGGTTTGTCCAATTCTGCAAAAGCCCATTGTGCGCCTAACCATTACTTAGTCATTTCCATGTTGATCTTCGTCAAGGTGAAAACTGATCCCAAATGTTAGCCCTCCACGACTCAGCTTTTCTCGATCCACGATCTAGCCTGCCACCCGACGATCCATAAAACCTCAACCCACGACCCAACTTTCCACCCATGGATCCATCAAAGGTAATTGTTTCTATTTTTGATTTTATTCATTCAAAACAAATTTTAAATTAAAATTAACAAAACATATGAACCCCAAATAACTTTAAAATGTGCATTTTCATGGATTTTCATTCCTAATCCCTAAGCTTCATTTATTTTAAAGATATTTGTTGATTCATTGAACTTTTGCATTTGAAACTTACAATTTTTGTTAGATAACTTGGTTTTTAGAATGAATTTAACATCTTAACAATTATTCCACAATTACTCACAGTTTTCACTTAGATTGGACCAATTTAATAAATTTGGATTCATCATTAGGAATTCATTTTTTTTTTTTTTTTTGCTATCTTATGCAATCTTGGACCTAGAACTCGATATTCATTATTAAGATATCTAGATCTAAGAAGGCATTAACCAGTGATTTCAAATGTTTTGCAAGGAACTTTTGTGATTCACAGGATTTGATTAAGACTTTTTGTTTTGGACGGACAAATTAAAATCGTCTAAGAACAGATCCAAAACCATACAAAAGAGATGTACACCAAAAGAGAAAAAAGAAGAGACACCAGACCTGGGTATTGAAAAAGAAGGACAAAACATCATGTTGGTCAAAGTAAATGTGGAGTGGTTCGAGCCAATTTTGCAATAAATCGAGTGTACCTCACCAACGGTACACGTGATAGCATGCTCATGATCCATAGACCAATCCATCCAGCAAAAGCTTTCCAACTTCACGAGCTGACATTAAATGTTATTTGGATCGGCAAATTTGCAAAATGGTTCGAGAATTTTTTTATGGTTTCACCTATTGTCCAACGAGCGTCATCCGGTGAACCAAATCACTAAAATCTTGACCAAACACCAAACCGCCATGAACCAGCAAGGGAGTTGAAGTTTCATAGACCAAAAGGACCTAAAACACTTTAGTCAAGTCATTTCACCCCAGGATCGAGCACAATCATGAGATGGTACCTATTCACCAAAAACCGCGAACCATAACTGCATTTCAAGACAATTTGTCGAATCCGGTAACATCTTTCTATTATTCATCTTTCAATTTCAATTTTTATATACTTCTTTAATTTGATTTGTTTTCACATTGAGACGGTGCAAATGAAGTCTGGGGGGGGGGGGGGGTTGTCATTTACTAACACATTTGTTTGTGTTTTGTCTTTATGTTTTGAGTCTTTTAATTTCTTATTTTTATTGAGTCAAAATTTAGTTAGGAATTATGACATTTTCGAAAATTAGATGCTTTGATTTCGATATTCAATAACCATTGTGGCAAGATTTGTTCAGGACAGACGATTCAGAAACCCCATTACTGGACTCCCTCTAAAAATTTCATCTTGCATTTATCTTAATGAATCTGATTTTAACTTTAAGTTATTTGACTACTAACATGGATTAATTTTTCTCATAAAAGGTGTTAGATAAGGGTAACGAATCACACATTCAGAACTACTTATTCTCTTTACCAGTCTTTGTTGATCCAGAATGACCAGTTTATTTTTAATTGGTACCCACCTTAATGTGGACATCGTACCAGCAGCTCAGTAAGTCGTGGAGGTGGTACTAAGATATGTGGAGGCAAAGGACATCAATAAAGAAGGAACCAACCCCAAAGAGAATCATCTGGAGGCGAACAAGATCAAGAAAATCATCAACCCACATTCTGGTCGAATAATTATTATCCTTGGTCAAGACAACTTCGATCCAGCCCATTTTCCATCTGAGAGCGACTATGGACCAGAGAAAACATTCCACAACCTAACATTCATTCTGACCAGCCATGACCAATCACTATCCATCTGGGTGACCCTCTCACGGATCCATATCACCCAATATCCGACCCAAGCTTATCCGGATCCACCTAATGCTTCGAGATCTTTTCAACGAGACTTTTGTGGTCCAAATAAGTAAACTTACCTTTTATGTTTATTATAGAAGATATAAAACCTATTAAACCCCTTCATCCATCCAGAATATTTAAGCAAGAGAAAAGACTTCACCAAAACCTCACTTTCTTTAACCAGAACTGTCTAGGTTCATCCCACCTTTTCCCAACGGTCATATTTATTCAAAACAAGATATTTCTGCACCCAAATACCCTCATTAACCAGAATGTTCGAGCCACAAGAAGATCAAGTGGTGCCTCAACTTTCCATCCATGGATCCGAGCCACTTAATGCCTAATGGCTAGAGCACTCCTTTGGCTTACAAGGTCATCACCTTACCTGATTTATTCCAAATTATTTTTTTCTATTTTTTTTTAAATCAGACCGCTGGAGGTCTCCCCTTTAGAGCCTATATAAGCTCACTGTCTTATATCTTTTCATTTACCAATTATTCAGCAATAAAATTCATGTTTCGTTTAGCAAAAGACTTGTGACTTTTTTGTATATTTCTTTGCGTTTCTTAATAGTTCAGTGTGGATTTCCATAACTCTTTTTAAACAAATGAGTCTTAGCTCTCTTGTGAGGATTAGTCCTTGAGAGTTATGATTCAAACTTTATTTCATGGTTCATTCATCACCGAGACATCAATCCATCTCGCCCAACCACCACTTCAGCAACCTTAAGCAATTAAACTCTTGAATCCTTGTGAATATAAGTTTTGAAGATCCAAGCTTATATGATTTGGTATCAGATCTTTAAACGATGTTATCCCAGGTGTTCTCAACTCCTTCACCCTTTTTTTAGTTTCATTTCAATTTGTTTCAGTTTCATTAAGAAAATCCAGAAAGAAAAAGTTGTGTTTTATTTTTGCATAAATTTTTTGTTTTGTTATTTGCTTCTCTTTTACATTTTCTTTTTTAGAAACATTCAAGAAAAATCCATAAAATGGTTGTCCCCTTCTCTTTTGAACCTAGATCGTTTTAAACCAAAGAAAAATCCTATAAAAAGATCTGTTACTCTTTGTTTTGTGTTCTATTTTCAATTAAGTACACTTTGATCGATCTATGATTTATTTTGACGTATAATGACCGAACAAGGGCCTAACCAAATGGACACCATGATGTTGCTTCTCCATCCCCTCAGAGATGACATTGGCACCATGAAAACATGCCCTTGATGCTGTTAACACAATATTAGACACCATGGAGCATCAACCACAGCTTGCTGCCATAAGAAACCTCAACTCCAGCAGCCTACTCAAAGAGACGGTGACCTGTTTAATGAAGAAGAAGACCCACCTAACTGTCATAGGGTTCCAAATCCACAGCCACAAGGCCGAGACCCTTTAAACTGGAATAGGGTCCGAGATAATAACCCTCAAAGACAAATCATGTATGAGGTGAAGATAACACCACCTACCTTTACTGGATATGTAGACCCCGAGGCATATCTAGATTGGGAGAGAACGATGGAATACATCTTCGAATGTTATGGATACACCGATCCAAAAAAGTAGCCTTAGCCTCTCCCAAAGTAACTGACCATGCTCTATATTGGTGGGATCGAGAAGTGGCTGAAAGAAGGAGAAGCCACTACCTATTAGTGGACCGCTGGCAAGACATGAAGTTCTGCCTACGCAAATATTACGTGCCTCTTTACTATCATAGTGAAATGCATAACAAATTTCGTAAACTTTTTCAGGGATCAAAATATGTAGAAAAATATTACGAAGAGTTTGAGAACTTAAGGAATCGCTTAAAGCTCAATGAATATGAGGAATCTCTAATGGATCAATTCATTGATGGTCTTCAAGACCGGATTGCACGCAAAGTGGAGAGGCAACCGTATAATGATTTTCAAGAGATCTTGCATCTATATGTTCAAGTAAAGTAACAAATCAAGAACAAGATCATCACTACCCAAAGAAGTAAACCTACTGCCCCATGGACCCAAGCTCCACCTCAAACAGCCATTGACAAGGGCAAGTCCATTGTATTGGACTAACGGGTCAAAGATAGACCATAAGATTTTTTCGGCCAGAACAAGGTAAGTATTCTAACACCATTATAACTCACGAAATCACTTGTTTCAAGTGTAAAGGAAGGGGTCATATGGCAAAAGAGTGCCATAATGCCCGAGTAATGATCATTACTCCATCTAGAGACTATGATTCACAAGATGAAGAAGAGATAAAAGATTAAGAGGAAATCATCTATGCTGAAGAAGGAGAGTCCCTAGTTATTTTCAGAGCCTTAAACTCACAACCTACCCTAGAAGAACCACCACAAAGGGAAAGTTTCTTCCAGGCCAGATATTTCATCAAGGAAAATGTATGTCACCTAATAATTGATAGTGCTTCTTACACTAGCATTGCAAGTACTGTTTTTGTGGAGAAATTAGGACTTGTCACAACCCAGCACCCAAGGCCCTACAAGCTCAAGTGTTTGAATGACAATGAAGAGCTGAACGTTTCAAAACAAGTGGAGGTACCATTCTC
>OVBL01000358.1:0-70368 GCA_900406555.1 Pseudoturritis turrita | reverse complement strand
CGCTTTCTCTGCCATTTCTTATTAAATTGAGTTGTCTTTTCCAAGGCAGAGTATCTTATGTATGATAGTTAACCGGTTGCACAGTAATCATCCCTGTAAATTGAGTTTTATTTTCCAAGACAATTAAAGGAAGATCGACCCCTTTCATATATTTTCTTATCTATAAAATAGTAGATTGTTTACGAACAGAGTGCCTGTTAATTATTTTCAAAATCCAAATACCGCATCACATCGTAGGTTAACATGCAAATACCAGAGCTCCCTTCGGACATTATCTCTGTCATTGCACGAAAACTTGGCCGCCTCACCTTGTGGAGAGTCGGACACATCCTCCGAATAGGACAGATCGGTAGAGATGTAGTGTATAGTGATGAAGTCCTCAAGGAACTTAATATCCACGATCTATGTGAAGATACAGATAAAATTTTCCTAGACGGGGCGAATCGTAGCTTTTTTGTAAGATGCTTAAACACCGGAAACCCAACTGCTATTTATTATGAGGCTGCAAGACTCGTGACCGCAGAACAAGACATCAGCGCAGCCATGGAGCTTTTGGACCGGCTTGTCCCTTTCAGTGCTAACGCAACTTATCTCTGTGGAATGCTGTGTGTATGTGCTGGACGTACGAAAAAGGCTGCACAACTTCTCAAATTATGTGTCGACGTACACGCTGAAGGTGATTTTGATAAACTCACCAGGCTTGGGGAGGAGGTTCTGGATGCGGTTGTAGCTTTCTATCCACCCATGAACCATTCTTTTCCATCAACCTGGCAATACCCTGACTGTCCAGATTTGCCTTTTCCAAATTGTGCCACTGAGCACGAATATCAACCTGGATGCGAAAACTGCTACCTGTATTGGTTCGCAAGACAGATTTGCCGCATTATATAGGAGATTTGAACTATTTCTTCTAATTTTATTTGTTTCTATATTTATAAATCCTTGAAAAGTTATGATTGCGTAATTCAAGATGTGGATTTTAATTGAATAATATGTTTTACCCTCGGATTTGTTGAGCATATATATTTTTTGAATGAAACTAAAAGTAAAATCTATAGTAGAGCACATGAAGATTAATAGCAGATTACTAGATGATTCATGCAGATATCAGACGCAGACTTCGCGATACCAGATGCAGACTCTGCGATACCAGATGCAGATGCAGACTCTGCGATACCAGATGCACACTCTGTGATACCGACTATTTTATGATACCCACATCAAACTAAAAGACTAACATAAAACAACGGAGCACCAAAAATAAGGACAAATAAATAAAGTTATAAACGAAGATTTGTTTCCTTGTTTAAATAAACTTGAAGCCAGAGTGAAGCCAGAGTGAAGCCAGAGTAAAGCCAGAGTGAAGCCAGAGTCAAGCCAGAGTCAAGAAAATGGGCATATTTTTCGATTGTGTCCTGCATTATGGCATTTTGAGCACTTGTGATGAATTTTTGGGCTACTCTGGAAAAGACTCTTTTTCATCTGTGGGGGTGGAGTACTCTGCCAAATTTTAGCTTTCTTATTTGGTGTTTAAGTAGTCGGAGAATTACGAGATCGTTTCCTTCTCACCTTTGGGGATGGAGTAGTGGGTGAAATATTATCGCTGAATGGAGTACTCTGCATCGTTTTCTTCGTAACGGATGGAGTTCTCTGCTTCGTTTGATTCGTTGTGGATTGAGTCCTCTGCTTCGTTTTTTGCTTTGTGGATGGAGTACTCTGCGAAGGTTCTGTTTTTTTCTTTTTCCATTGATTACGCTTGAACCGCTTAGCCTTTTCAATAGCAGAAAGGTATCTCTTTGCCTTCGGTCTACCGGAAGGTACTCTTATAACTGGTGGCAGACATTGTTCACTAATTATGTGTGGTGGTAGAATCAATTCTTCGTCTACAGGTTTTATAGGTTCTGAGTACGTTGAATACAAGTAGCCCTTTGTGAAATGATCATCCACCAGGGTAGCTTCATCAGTTTTCCGACTTAATGTTGCTTTAATCGCGTGCTCGTAGGGAATCTTCTCGACATCATATTGTTTACAAGTACAAAGTCTCTGCAATCATAAATTTCATAAATTTTAAAAAGGAATCGAACTCAGAGCAGATAAACAAGGCAAACGTTTCCTGAGACTGGCAGACTTGCTCAGGATACGTTTCCTGAAACTGACAGTGATAAATAGCAAAAAAAAACTTACATACCTTCTGTATATCAACCACACAATCATAATCTCCACCTGTAACATGGCTACAATTTGAATCAGTATGATGAACATTTAAAATTTCCAAGCTACCGTGTCTTTCATGCAGTAACTTTTCAACGTTTGGGGGGAAATTTGTTTTTAATGAGGCAGCTTTGTCTCGCCTTTCCACAAACCACCTTGACAACAACTTTCTAATAGCCTCCACGAAATGTTTAACAGGAAATGATCTGTCTTCCTTAAGCGCGGCATTAATGGATTCTGCAATGTTGCTCGTCATTATACCAAATCTATCTCCTGGAAAATGTGCACAAGCCCATAATCGAAATTCCGCCTCTTCCAAGTAAACTGCTAATTCACTATGCATATGCAGCACGAACACCAAACTGAGCATTGCGTTCTTTTTGAACTTTAAGATGAGGTTATTTTTGAGGTGATAGTAACATACTCCCCTTTCAGCTGCGGGGAAAACCTTCTCGATGGCCTTTGCGATTGATGGATGACGGTCAGAAATAATGGCCAAATTTTTATCATCAAGTATCACACCACGCAAATGTGTAAAAAACCATTCCCATGAAGCATCATTCTCTGAGTCTACAATCCCAAAAGCTATAGGAAATATACTAGAATCTGCATCTTGACCTGCAGCTACCAGCATAATACCTCTGTACTTTCCAGTTAGATGTGCTCCATCTACCACAACAACCCTCCTCAAGAACTCAAATCCTTTGATGGAAGCACCAAAAGCAATGAACAATATACTTAAACCTTTGTTGAGCATCACGTTCAAGCTTTGTAATCGTACCTGGATTGGCCTGCTCTATTTTGTATAGATAGGAAGGTAAGTCCTGGTAACCCCTCTCAAAAGTGCCTCTGACCAGCTCTCGTACATATGCCAACGCTTTATGCGCCTTCGTATAGTCTATGTCAAGACAATGTAGTGACTTAATACAGTTCATTACATGCTTAGGCGTGATTCCATTAAGATCATTACCACCACTAAACCTATCAACATACATCTTTCCAATAAATTTTGCATTAGCCTGTCGTTGACGAGAATACCTACAGACAGCAGAGCATGTATGAGCTTCTTTATATATCTGAACGAGAAATTCTGGAGATTCAGATGAAACTGACAGAGTCGACGCACGAATCCTCCAAGAACAATTAGGAACAAAACATTTCACGATAAATAGTTTCTTCCTCGACGTGGCGATTTTGAAATCAAACTTCTCGATGACTGCAATCTTGCGTAATTACATAATTAATGCTTCCTTGTCATCAAATATTTCGCCAACCTTAATGGATCCAGATTTCTTTATTGGTAATGGCTTTGTAGGTGTCTCATCGAATATATCGCAGAATAAAGGCGACATCTGCTGTTTCTTCGCATACTGTCGACAGTCTCTGCTGTTGTTCGGTGGTGGCATCATATGCTCGTCTTTAACATTACCAACATCATCAAAATCCACACCACCATCCTCTTTGACATCACAAGCTTCATCTTTACCCGCAGCTTCTGCTTTAATTCCATCGTTTCTTTTCCATGACACGCAAAGCCGGATAACCTCTTTTTCCGCCATTGTGATCAAGTTTTCAAGTTGCCTATCGTTATTCAAGAAGATAGGAGGTGTGTCGCTAGGCATTTTCTCCATGATATGTGTAGGCAACTTATAAGAAATCTCGACTGCATTCATCTGCGTTTCCAAGTTGTAATCTTCACAAACAATGCGGAGAAATTCCTCATACTTGATTTGGTCTTCAACCGCAAACAACTTGCTTCCTTTGCTTGAATCAACGTCGAAATCCCAACCCATTTTTACCTTCCATTGTCCAAAAATAGTCAACAAATGCAACATTATCTGCAAAAAAGAGAATGTTGAAAAGATCTGCAACACACTATCTTAGAAGCTTTTTCGCAGAGCTCTACACTTTGGCAGGATCTTTTAGAAATAGCTCTGCCAAAGACGTACTAGAGCTCTAGACGCAGTTTAGAAGATGGTGGTTTAGATAACTAGTGTAATGTTTTCAAGTGTTACCTGTGTTCGTTCTTCCCGAAAATATGCTCGCCTTCAACCTCTAGAATATCTTTAGATGTAAACGAAGATCGTCTTTCCGAAGAATGTACGTACTTTCGTTCAAAATCGTCGAAGTCTGTAAACAATCTTATACTCGAATTTCGCTTCTGTCTCTTTGAAAATATGAAATCTCCCTTTGAGGGTGAAATCGAAATAGTAGATCTAGGTTAAAGGTGGAGAGGTTGAAAAGGTTTATAGCAAACTCAAAAAAAGTAAGAAGTAATGGCATTCTTGTTATTATTGTGAAAAGAGAGGAGTACTTCAAAATCCGACCGTTTATACAATTTAGTTACGTTGCAAATGTCAAGCATGCCCTGCGAACAGTATGCTACATTAGGTCGAGCAATATCTGCCTTATGTCTACAAAAAAGCACACACAACATCTGCTTTAAGTCTACAAAAAAAGCACACACAATATCTGCCTTAAGGCTACCAGAACTGACACACTATATCTGCCTTAAGGCTACACAGTTAGCAGAGGTTAAGAAGAGTCTGTCCAGCCTTAGCCTTAAGGCTACACAATCGACACACTATATCTGCCTTAAGACTACAGAATTAGCAGAGTTTAAGCAGCGTCTGTCCAGCTTTAGCCTTAAGGCTACACAATTCGCACACTATATCTGCCTTAAGGCTACATAATTAGCAGAGTTTAAGCAGAGTTTGTCCAGCCTTAAGGCTACACAATTCACGCAGACTCTGCCAAGCGTAAGGGTATTTTAGACATTTTCAAAAAAAGTGTACTAGTTCTACAATTTTTCCTACGAAGGTACCCCGTTTGACATTAAAATTAGAAAACGCACCATATCAGCAACTGTCCCTTTTTTTTTTTATTGTTTGTGACAGAAGACGAGGTTGTCACTCGTCATGGCAACCAAAAATGCTCAGAAAAAAGACTCTGCCTAGAATAATTTTTTTAAAACAAAAAAATCCACATGACCAAATCAAACTCGCATGCTCTATGTTGATTATTAATAAAAAGAGTTTATTACACATATGTAAATCACACATATAAAAACTTTATTATTATCAATTACTATTTTTCAAATAATGCTTACAGTTGTAAACCAATGACCAATGTATTCATTATTCTTCAGATTTTTCTTAATTAAATAAAGAGTTTCATTCATGTTACATTGTTCTGTTTTTTATGAGTTATGGATACGCCCTGATTTAAGGATCACTCAACCAGTTTATGAAGATAGGATTCACGCCAAGAAACAGGTTGCAAATTTGGGTGAATTTGATGGATTGAAGGGTCGCACAACAGATGTGTAAGTCTGCTGATATTCCCACTCCTGAAAGCCTCTAGATATGACGCACTAGAATAGCAAAGAAGAGGTTGTTACTTGGATATTACGCACCAAGTGACAGAAAATGTTCTTTAGCAAAGAACAGAGAGAATTCTATCTCAGAAAACAAAGGAAAATTCGCTTTTTTTTATAAAAAGTTGGATGATTCGTTTTCTAGATCTTACAAGGGTTTTTAAACAGCAGAAAAGTGGTAAAAACAAAGCAAACTCGAAAATAATAAAACATTAACTACCTAGGACTGCAATAACTCTTCTCCTTTGACTGACTTTTGAGCTTTCCACACGTTTTTGACCCTTGCTCTTTATGGATCAAATTTATTCTGATGGGCTTAGTAGAATTGTGATCCAATTTGCCTCATTAAAATCTTTCCTGGAAAACCCATTAGGATAAAACCAAGGATAAGGAAAAAGAGTACAAAATGATCACATACCCATTTTAGTGATCTTCTCGGGCCTGTATCAAAACCAGAATGGTTTGAGATACGTCTTCTGCAATCCAGCCCAAGTGATCTGGGTGAGTAAACATTTGGTTAAGTAAACCTCCAATTCCCTTTTTGAGTCTTTTACCTCTCGCTCGGGTCATAGGTCCAACTGGTACAACTAGGTCCTCCTCGGCCTCAAGCTCTGGTTCAAGCTGCACTTCATGATCCATCCCATCCCGGGCTAAAACATTATGCTGGTCTATGTCTGAGTCCTACAGCGCATCATTCCCCTCCTCTTGAAAAGGATTCGACCACGAATCTGGAACATCTGCCACAAAAGGAGAGAGATCAGAAACATTAAAAGTAGAAGAGACGTTATATTTACCTTGCAAATCAAGTTGATATGCATTGTCACTGATTTTCTGGATGATTGGAAATGGGCCATCAATGCGCGGTATGAGCTTAGTCTTCCTCTCTTCTGGAAACCGTTCCTTCCTTAGATGCACCCAAACAAGATCTCCCTCATTGAACACAACTTTGCTTCTTTTCCGATTTGCCTTCTTTTCATAGATCTTGGTCTTAGTCTCAATGTTGCTCCGGACCAGTTCATGCAACTTCCTAATGGACTCCGCTTTCTTTTCACCATCTGTACTAACCCTTTCACTTATAGGCAAAGGAAGAAGATCAAGTGGAGACATAGGGTTGAAACCATAAACCACCTCAAAAGGAGAAAACTTAGTTGCCGAATGCATTGAATGATTATACTCAAATTCTACATGTGGCAAGTTTTCTTCCCAAGTCCTAAAGTTCTTTTTGACTAGAGACCTAAGTAAAGCTGACAATGTGCGGTTTACAACCTCTGTTTGGCTGTCTGTCTGGGGTGACAAGTCGTAGAAAACATCAGCCTAGTTCCTAGTTTAGACCACAAAGTCTTCCAAAAATAGCTAAGGAACTTTGTATCCCTATCTGAGACTATGGTACTGGGCATTCCATGCAACCTAACAATTTCTCTAAAGAAAAGATCAGCAACATGCACAATATCATCAGTCTTATGGCAAGGGATGAAATGGGCCATTTTGGAGAACCTATCAACCACCACAAAGATAGAATCCCTACCGGCTCTAGATCTAGGCAAGCCTAAGACAAAGTCCATGCTAATGTCTACCCACGGATGAGAAGGTATAGGTAGAGCTGAATACAAACCTTGGGGTTGCTGTTTTGACTTGGCTTGCTTGCACACCACACACCGACTGCATATCCTCTCCACATTTTTCATCATGCTTGGCTAGAAGAAATGTTCATACAACACCTTGTGGGTCTTCTTAACACCGAAATGCAAGACCACCACCGTGGGCTTCCTTGAGAAACAACTCCCTGAAAGAGCATTGGGGAACACATAAACGGTTATCAAAGAACAAAAACCCAGAAACAAGGTAATACTTCCCATAAGCAGCCTTAGAACACTTCCTAAACACCTCTTTGAAATTCGCATCAGTTGCATACAAGTCTTTAATGAATTCAAACCCAAGCAACTTTGTTTCAAGAGCAGAGAGAAGCACATACCTACGTGATAGAGCATCAGCTACCACGTTTTCCTTACCTTGCTTGTAGCGGATGACATAGGGAAAAGTTTCGATAAACTCAACCCAACGCGCATGCCTCTTGTTTAACTTGTTCTGCCCCTTAAGATGCTTCAGTGACTAATGATCAGTATGGATCACAAATTCCTTGGACCACAAGTAATGCTGCCACGTTTGGAGAGCTCTCACCAAGGCATAAAGTTCCTTGTCATACGTTGGGTAGTTGAGCGTGGCGCCTCCGAGTTTCTCACTAAAATAGGCAATGAGCTTCTTTTCCTGCATTAACACATCACCAATACCAACTCCTTAAGCATCGCATTCAATTTCAAAAGTTTTAGAGAAATCAGGAAGAGAAAGTAAAGGTGCTTGGATCAACTTAGCTTTAAGTGTTTGGAAAGCTTCCTCCTGGGCTTGCTCCCATTTAAAACCAACACTCTTCTTGATTACCTCCGTGAGAGGGGCTGCTATAGTGCTAAATTTTGGCAGAAATCTCCTGTAGAATCCGGCAAGACCATGGAAACTCCTAACCTCTCCAATGGTCTTAGGGTTGGGCCAATCACGGATGGCCTTGATCTTCTCCTCATCAACCCGGACTCCATTTGCACCTACAACAAATCCTAGAAAAACCACATGATCCGTTCCAAAAGAGCACTTTTTAAAGTTAGCAAACAACCTTTCTTTCCTAAGGACCTCTAACACGGATTTCAAATGTTGTTCATGTTGTTCATGGGATTTGCTGTAAATCAAAATGTCATCAAAATATACAACCACAAATGACCAATGAAAGACCTTAACACATGATTCATGAGACGCATAAAAGTGCTAGGTGCATTTGTTAAACCAAAGGCATAACAAGCCATTCATACAAACCTAGCTTTGTTTTGAATGCAGTCTTCCACTCATCACCTTCTTTCATGCGAATTTGGTGATAGCCACTTTTTAGGTCAATTTTAGAGAAAACACATGAACCATGCAACTCATCTAACATGTCATCTAGCCTAGGGATGGGATGCCTATATTTTACCGTAATGTTGTTTATGGCACGGCAGTCCACACACATGTGCCATGTCCCATCTTTCTTTGGAACGAGTAGCACAGGCACGACACACGGACTAAGGCTTTCCCGGATGTATCCCTTTTCAAGTAGCTCATCAATCTGCTTCTGAAGTTCTTTGGTCTACATGGGATTGGTTCTGTAAGCTGGCCGGTTGGGAAGAGAGGCGCCTGGAACAAAATCGATTTGATGTTCTATGCCTCGGACCGGTGGCAATCCCTTTGAATTCTCCTCAGAAAAAACATCTGAAAATTCCTGCAAAACATCTTTAAGACCACTCAGAAGCTCCGGTACAATGTTAGAAGATGCCATTAATGAATCTTTGTAAACAAGCAAAAGAAAAGGCTGTTGTGAAAACAATGATTTCCTTATCTGACTTTGCTTGACCAGGAAGTTAGAAATCTTGGGGTTCACCTTTGGCTCATCAGACGTCTTTGTTGCTTCCCGGTTCTTCTTGAGCTGAATCTGGTCCTGATGCACTTCTAAGGGAGACAAAGGCACCAAAGTGATCTTCTTTCCTTGGTGTTCAAAAGAATGCATGTTGGTGTAGCCGTCATGAATGACTCTCTTGTCAAACTGCCACGGCCGGTCAAGCAAAATATGGCTAGCATCCATTGGAAGAACATTGCACAGAATCTGATCTTCATATCTCCCAAATTTTATAGGAACCGTGACTTGCTCTTTCACATGCTGTTCGCCGGACTCATTAAGCCACTCCAGCTTAAAAGGACGAGGATGAGGCTGCACTTCCAAGCCCAATTTTCTGACAAGAGTGTCACTAGTAATGTTAGTACAGCTACCACCATCAATAATAAGAGAACACACTTTATTATTAACGAAACATCTAGAGTGAAAAAGGTTCTCCCTTTGTTCTCGTTCATCAGGCTTTGGCTGGACACTTAGAGATCTTCTTGTGACTAGAAGTTGACCTTGAGCTGGGTATTCAAATTCCCCTTCCTCCTCATCAAAGATAGGACCGAGATCCTCCTTCTCTTCCTTCTCTTCCTCGGACTCTACCTCACCATTGTCCAAGAGAATCATCACCTTTTGATTCGGGCACTTATTAGCATAGTGTCCAAGCCCTTGACACTTAAAACATCTGATGTCTCTGGCTCGGTTGTTGGTCTCCACTGTCTTTCCTTTGTCAAAACGAGCAGGCGCATTAGTTTTAAAATCAGTATTTGACTGAGCTGGAGACTTACCTTTGTCTTGGTAGTTTGGTTTTGGAGCAAAGGATGGCTTAGGTGCAAAAGAGGGCTTTGAGAATCCCCTCCTCTTGGCCTGTTGCTCAATCATGGTTGCCTTATGGAGCATCTCCTCCAAAGTCTCGTATTCCTGGAGCTCCATGCGGTCCTGAATGTCACGGTTAAGACCAGCTAAGAAACGGGCCATTGTAGCCTCCACGGACTCATCAACATCTGCCTTGATCATGAGAGATTCCATCTCCTGGGAAATAGTCTTCCACGGACTTAGTGCCTTGAAGCAAACGCCTGAGCTTTTGGTGAAGCTCTCTGTGATAATGGATCGGTACAAATCTCTTTCTCATCAATGTTGTGAGATCATCCCAAGTAGCTATTGGCCCCCCACCTGATCTCCTCCTAAGAGTCACAACTTGATCAAACCAATTAATAGCATAACCAGAGAATTCAGTAGCAGCCAACCTTACTTTCTTAAGCTCTGAAAAATTCTGACAATCAAAAATAAGCTCAACTTTTCTTTCCCATTCAAGGTAAGCATCTGGATCATTTTTACCATAAAAAGTGGAAATTTTAAGCTTAAGATTTCCTAGATCATCATTCCTTTCATTTCTCCTAGCAGCAAAAGGATTAACATCACCTCGTTCTCGGTTTTGTCTCCTTGGTCTGTTGATAGATCTGACATCCTCATACAGGTACTCCTCCTCAATCTCATCATCTGATTGGTTATTTCTCCTTGGCCGGTTTCTTCTTGGAGCTTCTCTAGGCTGGTTTTGTTGGCTAGCCTGGATCTCATCAAGCCTCTGGTGAATCTGGTTCAAACCTGCATTCATGAGATTAGTCATTTGGTCATTTAAAGCTCTCATCTGGAGTTTAGACAATCCAGCCATTGAATTTCCAGGCCCTTATCTTTCATCATCACTAGACTCCATGTTTCCCTGAAAAAACACTTAAACAAACGATTTAGTAGAAAAGATCTCACACTCTCAAGTGTTTAATCTCAAAGTTTTGTGGTCACTCAAGAGACTTCCTTCCCAAGGTTCTAAGAAAGACAAATCCTAATCAAACCCAATGGAATTTTCCAAGTAACAAGGAAAAAAAATTCGTAGAAGATGAACGGTTTTGAGGGATCCGTTTTAACTGTTCCAAGGCCGGTTTTCTCTTCGGCCAGCAGGCTTTCTCTTCCACCACCCCACCTGGATTTCTCTTCAGCCGTGATTCAAACTTCTGGTTTTTTTTTTTTTTTTTTTTAATGAAATGAAGCGATCACTATGGGGTAAAGAACAACCCAGATCCAGTAAAAAGAAGAAGAAAGAATTGTGAAAAGATGAGAAGATGATTTTGAAGTGAAGATACCGGATTGAGTGGCTCTGATACCACTTTGATACGCCCTGATTTAAGGATCACTCAACCGGTTTATGAAGATAGGATTCACGCCAAGAAACATGTTGCAAACTTGGGTGAATTTGATGGATTGAAGGGTCGCACAACAGATGTGTAAGTCTGCTGATATTCCCACTCCTCAAAGCCTCTAGATATGACGCACTAGAACAGCAAAGAAGAGGTTGTTACTTGGATATTACGCACCAAGTGACAGAAAATGTTCTTTAGCAAAGAACAGAGAGAATTCTATCTCAGAAAACAAAGGAAAATTCGATTTTTTTTATAAAAAGTTGGATGATTCGTTTTCTAGATCTTACAAGGGTTTTTAAACAGCAGAAAAGTGGTAAAAACAAAGCAAACTCGAAAATAATAAAACATTAACTACCTAGGACTGCAATAACTCTTCTCCTTTGACTGACTTTTGAGCTTTCCACACGTTTTTGACCCTTGCTCTTTATGGATCAAATTTATTCTGATGGGCTTAGTAGAATTGTGATCCAATTTGCCTCATTAAAATCTTTCCTGGAAAACCCATTGGGATAAAACCAAGGATAAGGAAAAAGAGTACAAAATGATCACATACCCATTTTAGTGATCTTCTCGGGCCTGTATCAAAACCAGAATGGTTTGAGATAAGTCTTCTGCAATCCAGTCCAAGTGATCTGGGTGAGTACACATTTGGTTAAGTAAACCTCCAATTCCCTTTTTGAGTCTTTTACCTCTCGCTCGGGTCATAGGTCCAACTGGTACAACTAGGTCCTCCTCGACCTCAAGCTCTGGTTTAAGCTGTACTTCATGATCCATCCCATCCCGGGCTAAAACATCATGCTGGTCTATGTCTGAGTCCTGCAGCACATCAGTTATCTTCCGTCGATATTGTAATCAGACCAAATACTAATTAAATTATAC
Source organism: Pseudoturritis turrita (assembly GCA_900406555.1). Classification (NCBI taxonomy): domain Eukaryota; kingdom Viridiplantae; phylum Streptophyta; class Magnoliopsida; order Brassicales; family Brassicaceae; genus Pseudoturritis; species Pseudoturritis turrita. The sequence goes on along the minus strand of OVBL01000358.1, from coordinate 58,250 downwards.
AAATTTAATCGTTTCTTAGTATAAAAAGGTCAACCATCAAACGAGCGTGCTATGCAAAGGGCTTTACTATTGTTACGTTGTTTCATTTAAACAAAAATCTGAGACATTGTTTTTTCAGATCTGCTATTGAGATGCATACATGAAGACTAATGATGACGAAACCATTCTTTGAAAACTAAGAAAGAAAAGAAAACCATTTAAAAGAGGCTAGGGCCCATAATAAAGAAGCACATGCCCCAAAAGTATGGAAAACAAAGATTGTCGAGGATGTGGCTTAACCTTTCGTTGTATTTCGTCTTTGGCTCATGCTCTCGAGCGACTCAATATTCCAGAACGGATTCCCACTCTCTGACATTACATTCCAAAATGTTATATCTCTGTCTAATAGTTTTCGAAGGGACAGATCGCTCGACTCAAACTTATGACTTCCGAGAAAGTTCTCACCCTTTCTTAGATATACGGACTCAGGTCATCGTAATCTTCAAAGAAGAAACTTGACCGTTAGTTGTTTTAACACTTTCCTTTTAATTTTTTTTTGAGTTTCTTAAATATATATATATATATATATATTCGTAGCTTATGATTTTCAATTATTTGGATTTAAATATATCATAATCTTACTCAACACACAAATATACTGATACTTTTTTCTTTTCTAGACTTATGTTTCAACAGAAATAAGATGCTTTGTTAAATATATCATAATCTCAAAATGAAATTAAAATTATGTTTTGGAGATACTAATATTTTAAACAAAATATGATGCTTTGAATCTAACTCCACATATGTGGGAGTCGGAACTCGCACAAATAAATTTAGTAAGAAAAATTTAGAGAACTGAAACTTCTAAATATGAACCACCAGAACAGAGATCCAAAGATGGTATTTTTATTAAGCTGTTTCGTAAATCTTTTGATACAAGAAAAGCGTAAAGTAGATAACAAGTGTTTTTGCTAGGTAAAATTGCGGATCTCCTCTTCTGAATGAATTCCTTTGTTTATATAGAGATCTTAATCGGTACCCCTTTGAAGATATTCTCGTATCTTCTTGTATCTCTTCTTTCCTTATTTGTCTTTATCCCTTTTTTCTCCGTCGCCAACACGCCAAATACCTAAATCGATATGTTTGATCTTTGGCTCGGCCCATGGGCCTTATTGCTAATGATTCGGCCCATCTGAGGTGTTGGCTTGTTGCCTCGGCCCATCTAAGGATTGGACTCGTTGCCTCATCGGATCACCGTCTCTCTGGCTCATCGGCTAGTCGCCTCGTCACCTCATCGTTCCGTCACCTCGTCAGGTCGTCGGCGATTCGGCTCGTCACCTTTCCGAGAAATTTGTCTCGGCGAATCGAAAGTTGGTTCGGCCCATTAAAGTGTTTGCTGGGTTTGGCTAGGCTCACCGCATTTGGCTAAGCCCAAAATTTTTATTTAGCCATTTTAGCAGTTGATCTCGGTGGGGTGAAACCTAACCCCAACAACATATTAGGAATATTCTAAAATATCTCATTATACTTGTTTCCCAAGTATATAGTTGCATATTTCTTTATTACATAAGGTATATAAGGTGTATATATATACATTTGTATATAATTTCATAATCCTATATTGTATCAGAGCATAAATCTTAAACTTAATTTTTTCTTCATCGGCGCCTTCTTCTTCTTTGAAGTCGTCGGTTCTTCTCGGATGTTTCTTCTTTGCTTCTCTGTCTCTTTCTTTCTTTCTCATGATGTCTTCATCCTTTGTCAATACCGCCGAACACACCACGGTGTAACACCAAAGATTCACAAAACACTCTTCTCACTATTAACATGTCGAGCGTGACTAAGCTCACCACCTCGAATTACTTTATGTGGCGATGCCAAGTTCAAGCTTTCCTTAAAGGTCATGAACTTCATCACTTACTTGATGACACGATCACTGTTCCACCAACATCAATCACTGTCAATAGAACCACCACCGACAACTCCGCGTTTGCAGTTTGGAAGAGACAAGACTGCATACTCTACAATGCAATGATCGGTGCAATCACCCTCCGGTTTAGTCAATTATGTCCACTACCACCACCACCAGTGAAGTTTGGAGCATGCTTGCCATCGCATTTGGCACTCCTCACGTGGCCATATCCGATAAATCAAACATCGGATTCTGACATGCACCAAAGAGACAAAAATAACCAGCGAATATCTTCGACTGATCAAAGGCAAGGCTAATGAACTTGCCTCACTTGGCAAACATATGGTCCAAAAGACTCTTTGAGCAAATTCTCGCTCGCCTTATGAAAATACAAACTAGAAATTAGTTCAATTCATAGTCGGAATTCTCCAATTACATTCCCTGAGCTTTATGATTGATTGACAAATCGTGAGACTATGATCTTGTGTGAACAACTAATAGCATATGTGATTCTTGTCTCTATAAACCCAACTGGTTATCGTCCTCGCCAAGAAAAAACACATCTGGTTATAGTCCTCGCCAAGAAAAAACACATCAGCGTGTCACACATCAAAATCCCCGTGTCACACAATCTCCTGTTCTCTTGCCCATGCCAATTTTTTTTGGACAGTGGTGCCTCCCACCACATGACTTTCGACCTTCAAAATCTGTCACACATGAGTTTATCATAGTTAATAACAGAGCGTTTTCTCTTTTTCTTTGTCTCGATTTTGATTAAATTCATTGAACAAGAAGTCGATATAAAACAATTCTCTCGAATCCTTTGATTGAACAAAGACTGTCTCAAAAAATTGTTTAAATCTTTTGTTGTGCCATTCATGAATATCTCATAATACTACCCACAAATGTACTGATAATTTCCTTTTTAAAAGTTAATTTTCATGGAAAATATCTGCTTTTGCTCGATTTTTTTATATTAGTATAACAGCTGATTTAGACCTCAACATAAATATTTAAAATAGTCTACATTCACAGTAAATATAGTATATTTTATTTATTTCAAAGTGTTCGAATTGGGAAAATAGTTGGTGAAAACTGTCTAGTGTGTGTGTGTCATCTGCCCAATCGAGCGGTCGAGATGAATTACTAGATAAGAAGAAAAAATAAGAAATGCGATTAAAAATACCAACAGAAGAGAAGAAACAAAACAAATATGGGTTTGGAATTTGGATCAATATGTCAAAATACCATTTACTTTAAACTGATTATAATTAGTGAGTAATTATTTCGATTTTCTTACATTGGGATGGATTAATATAAATTTCAATTAAATGTCTTTTTTTATAAAGTTTAAATGTCAATTCTTCATACATTCGAAAAAACTATATGCCATTATATGTTATGTATCCAATCTTATGTGAATAAGTTTTAACATCAAGTCATTTATGTGTAAATTCCGAGGGAAAATTATATGTGTAGATAAAACTATGAGTTAAAAGGCTAAGAGCAAGAAATTTCTAGAAACTTAAATGTAATGGGAAATAGTTTAATAGAGAGTTCGAAAGATGGAAGAGAAACACATCGCTAAAATCACTTTCCCAAAAATTAGGGTTCTTCAACGCTGATTTTTGAGGAGCAATGGATGAAGAAGATTTTGATGGTACCATCCAACTATGAGTTTCTTTAAGACCAAACCCGACCCAACTAAGGCCGCAGAGCTCGGTATCCGAGCCCGAGCACGTAAAATTCTACTCAATTTCCTTCATAAAATGGATCCGATCTTTTGGCTAAAAACTCATACATTCAGCTCATTTCTCTCGAGACTAAAACCCATGTCTTTGAGTTTTAGTCTCTTTCTAGTTGTTTAGGGCCACCCTCTCCGGATCTCTTACCGGAATTCTCTTCTTCTCCGGTCTTTCTTTGACCAGAGTTCTCCCAAAATACTATGTTCTTCCTCACTGCCTCACCACTAAATTTCTGTCTCACAAATGTTCAGATACTCCGCGGACAATCTCTTGTCCGGCCGAAGTCACCTTTTTCTCTCTCACTTCATTTTCCGACTTCCTCTCTTTTGCTATCCACGTCTCTCCATGGTGTCTTCTCTTCTCTCTTGTTTGCTCTTTTATGACTTGAGCGTCGGAGAGCCATTAGAAAACACCCCCTAATCGTGTTTTTCGAAGCCTTCACGTGTTTTTCGAGGCCTTCACGTGTTTGTTGATTGTGCATGAGCGGATCTCCAGTGGTTGTGTTAGAGGATTAAAAATATATGAAACAATTAGTATTAAGCAAATAGTAAATAAATTAACAAAACATAATTAATTAGTAAAGAAATAAAAAAATATAAGAAAATTTATATTAAAATTAAAATTTTGAGACATATCGTAATCATGAATAGCAATTTTGTCTTGTGTCACACTACTACTATTAGAAATTGAAAATAATACTTTTTAGCCAATGGAAATAATAGTCTTATTTTCTTTTTCTTTTTTTTAATCTTTTTGACTTATTATTTAATTCCTAAGTGTTGAATAATATGTCTTATTTTCTTTTCCTTTCGACCTATTATTTTCCTTTAATTACACTACAATTTGATTTAAGAAGTAAATAATATAGATAAGGAAAATTTATAAATTTTACTTAATATATTGACACGCTTGACAATCTAAATAACAATTACATGTGTCGCGGTCTAGTGAGTTATAATTTTACATATGTGTCGAGTTCACATTGAGTGCATCCTACTTTATATAATACTAGATTTTGACATGCGCCAAGCGCAGGATTAAATGATTAAATAGGTTGACTAATCGATTTTAACATATATAAATTTTTAATATTTAAACGTGTATCACAAAGTATATAAATTCTAACATCTATAAACGTACAAAAATGATATGTATTGTGCATAAATATAATAAAGTTGAATACTTTTGATTAAGTATATGTTAGTGCCATTAGTTTTAATATTTTATGTGTAAAATTGATCAAAACATATGCAAATATTATATATTTCAATATCTTTTAAGTGTAAAAATTGATCTTCATTATTCGTGTAAATTATAGAGCATACAATAAATCAGATAAATTTTAGATTTATATAAATATTTCCAATAATGAATTGTATAAATATTTGCAAGTGTGATTAAATATGTATAATAGACTACATCATAATAAAAATATTTGTATAGTATACTAATCTAAATATATATATACACAATAGATAATATTATTATAAATATAATACTAAAAAGTTCGTTAATATATTGGAAAAAAAAGATGATATGGTAAGTCTAAAATATTACATTTAGTTGGGCTTAAATTTGTAAAACATGTATTAATGGGGTTATGTTATAAAATTAATGAGAATATATAGAGATTTCCACCATGGCATATAGTTTTAATTGAAATATTCTGATTGGTTAAATTATATGACATGTCCCCTAAAACATTATTTGAACGACCCCTATGATTTTTGTGAATATATCCTCTATTAATATATATAGGATAAGATACCACACAAAAATATACTGATAATTTTGCTTTCTTTTTTTAAATTTAATTTTTCTGGAAAATATCTACTTTTAGTATAAGAGTTGATTTGGACCTCAACATAATCATATATATAATTAAGGAGTTTTCTCTCCATATAGGATGTCCACATCATCCAAAAAGTAAATAAGAACATTAATTAATGACTCAATTAATTCACACACTTTCATATTAGATTATTATCTTTCATTGAATAAAAACAATAATCCACAAAAAACATAAAATATGAATAAATAAAATTACAACACACGAAAATATAAAAGAAAAAAAATGTGAATATATACTAGATGAATATCGAATTAGATAGTTGTATCTTCACATAGAGTTAATGTGTAAATATTTAAAAAACATAAAATGTAAAAAAGAAAAAAATCAACACAAGATAATATAAAAGAAAAAAGTGAATATAAACTAGATGAATATCAAGTCCACATCATCAAAAAAGAAAATAAGAACATTAAAGTAAACTTAATGACTCAATTGTTTCATACACTTTCATATTAGATTATTATCTTTCATTGAATGAAAATAATAATTCACAAAAAACATAAAATATAAAAAATAAAGGAAAAATGGTTCTGAGCTACAGGAAGGATGGGGTGATATGTCGATAACCATCTCAAGTATAGAAACGTGCTTTAAACTACACCAACTAATATGCTAAACATACCGACATACACGAAGTATATTCAGTCATGTTGCGAACATCTAATTAGGTTTTATGGAGTTTTAAACAAAAATTTGGGGTCAAACTGTAATTATTTTCTTAAAAAATAATAATTAAAAAAAAAAAAAAAAAATCCAAAAATTTAAAAATTTTAGAAAATAATAATAATTAAATTTTAGAAAAAAAATTAAATTATAATTTCAGTTTTACAGTTTTTCTGCCGAGGCATCATGTGCAGCTAGTGCGAAGCATGGTTTCTAGCTGATATGTCCCAACTCAACTAGACTAGGTGGTTGCATGGGCCTGTACTAGAGATTCCTCTTCCTACCGGTGAGTGATTCCTGACGGTACAACTATCCCCTCATGGTGCTGCTAAAGCAACAAGTTCATTTCCGGTGTTTTCGAGATCTAACAGTCTTAATCCAAAAATCCGCTTCTACCTTATAGCAAAAATCCGTTTAATTTTTCTAACAAATTAAATTGGTTTCAAAATATATATTTTTGGAACCTTATATACCTTATATTTTCAATTACTTTTTAGAATGTAAGAATTTTTTGAAGTTTTCAATTTTCGTAATTTTAGAAATTTTGGGATTTTACAAATTTAATTTTTTTTTCAAAATGTAAAACTGAAACTATAATTTAATTTTTATCTAAAATTTAAGTATTATTATTTTCTTACATTTTTGAATTTTTGGATATTTTTCGATTTTTTGATTTTTTTTTTAAAGTTATTATTTTTTAAGAAAATAATTACAGTTTGACCACAATTTTTTTTTAAGCTCTATAAAATCCAATTAGATGTTCGCAACATGACTGCATATACTTCGTGTATGTCGGTATGTTTCGCATATTAGTTGGCGTAGTTTAAGCACGTTTCTATACTTGGAATGATTATCTACATATTATCCCATCCTTCGTGTAGCTCAGAACCATTTTTCCAAAAATAAAATTACGACACAAGAAAAAAAGTGAATATAGATTAGATGAATATCAAATTAGATAGTTGTATCTTCACATGGAGTTAATGTGTAAATATTTTAAAAACATTAAATATAAAAAATAATTACAACACAAAATAATATAAAAAACAAAAAGGTGAATATAGATTAGAAGAATATCAAATAGTTTTATCTTTACACATAGTTAATGTGTAAATATTTGTAGATAATTAGAAATAGAGAAAAAAATTATCCAGATAAAAAGATATTAAATGGGATGACAATTATTGTCCAACAGTTAGAAATTATTTAGGATAAAGAAAATACAAGTTTATGTGTAACCGTAAATGCAAAATTTTAAAAGGTTTTTCTGAAAATAAGTATATTTATTTTTCAAGAGAAAATACGTATTAAACATTTTTAGAATGTAGATGACTTTTAAAATAACATGTATTATTCGAAAAAATAGTGGTAAATTTACATATTCGCGTAAATTTTTTAATGTAATATTATATAAGGTTTTTTGGATAAAAATATTTTTTTTTTTGAATAATAATACATCTTTAGAATTTGAGACTATTTTTTATGTGTAAAAGAATAAATTTACTTTAACGATTAAAAATAAAGTAATTTTAGCACATTACGTCAGATTTAGCACATTCGCATTTGATGTAGAGTTATGTTCGCATAAGCATTTAATGATTTTTACAATTGAGTAAATGGTCAACATCAAAATCTCTAGAGAGATGTTCGCATGTGACTTCAATATGGAAGGAAACTCTCAGACGGCACCAAATTGTGGGAGTCGAAACCCGCAAAACTATATTTGTCAAGACTTTTAAGGGATCTGAAACTTCTGAAAATTAAAACCACAAAAACGAAGATCCAAAGATGGTTTTTATTAAGCTGTTTTGTAAAGCTTTTCGTATGAGAGCAAAAATACAGAGTTTCTGCTAGGTAAAATTGCCCATCCCCTTTTTCAAGGGGGATACATGGATATATATACACAAGTCTAAGTCGGTTCGGGAGACTCCTAAAGAGATAAGGAAGTTTTGGAGACTCCTACACAGATAAGGAAGTTTTTCTATTCTTTCGCTTCTTTTCCTTCCTTCGTGTCTATCTTCCTTTTCCTTCTCAGCCCATAAGATTTATGGTGTGATGCCTCGTCCTATTTAGATTCATTAACGTGTCTTGACTCGTCGTGAAAGTCAAGGCCTTTGGCTTGTAAACCATTTGCCGAGCCCCCATTTTTGGCTCGTCGCTTCGGGTGGCCAAAGCCTATGTTTGGATCGGGAGGCATTCGACTTTTGTGGCTTCGCGGTTCGGGTGACGAATGTGGGAGTCAAAACTAGCACAATTGAATTTGTTAAAACTTTTAAGGGATCTGAAACTTCTGAGATTAAAACCACAAAAACGAAGATCCAAATATGGTTTTTATTGCTGTTTTGTAAAGTTTTTCGTACAGGTGTTTGTAGAGCAAAAAGCTTAGGGTTTTGCTAAGTAAATTTTGGATCCCCTTTTCCAGGGGTGTACATAGATATATATACTAATTTAAGTCGGCTAGCCCAACTTCTAAGTAATAAGGAAAACATCCGAATTCTTCGGGATTTTCCTTTTTGCAGGTCGGTTGTGACATCTTGGGCTTTACATCTAGGCTCAGCTTCCAACAAGACTCCTCTCGAGTTCGGCCCACTAAAGTTTCTTTGTGGTGAGCTCGGCCTTCTTCATAACTTTGGGCTCGACCCATTCGTTGTTGTATGCTGGGGTTCGGCCGAATATTACTTAGATATTTGCTCCGTCGCCGGGCTCGCCGGCTAGTCGTACTTGCTGAGATCACCGTTGAGTTGCCGAGCTCGCCGTCGTGTTTGCCGAGCTCGCCTGCTCGCGACGGAGTTGCAGAGTTTGTCATGGAGTGGCCGAGCTCGCCGGCTCGCCATCGTATTTGCCAAGCTCGCCGGCTCGCCGTGGAGTTGCTCTCACCGGATTGCCATTGTATTTGTTGAGCTCGCCGGCTTGTCGTGGAGTTACCGAGCTTGCCGGCTCGTCACTTGGCTGAACTCGCCGGCTCGCCGCATTGTCCAGCTCGCCGGCTATTCCAGTTTAGATACTTAGTCATTTTCATACATTTATCTCATTAGGGTGAAAAATGACCCCAACAGTAAGCCCCCCAGCTCGGCAGTGTCAGTTATGATAATGCCGAGGTGAGAGTAATCAATCGATGAGATTAATGTTCCGGTCAAGCAGAAGTGATATGTTGCCGAGTTCGTCTTATTAAAGTTGGCGAGCTCATTTTTGTTAAAGGTTGCGAGCTTGAGCTTGAATGATTATGTTAAGGCGAGTTTACCATGCCGAGCTTCGGTAGCTTTTATTTTTGTCGAGCTTATTCATTCCAGCTCGGCAACCTTTGAAATCTGGCTCGGCAATTCCGGGGACTTGTGTGATAGCTTTTCTGTCTTGTCTTCGAGAATGCTAAAAGTTGCCGAGCTCGACCCGCCGGCTCGGGTTTTCTATGTTTTGATTTTTGAGTTTGGCAATCTCATGGGCTTGGTGAAAATTGTAGTCTTCTTGGGAAGTATGACCATTTCTCGCTGACTCCCGAGGTGAGATGATGTCAGCAAATGCCTCATCTGCCTATATATAGACGAGCTTCGTGGGGTTTCTTCTCATAATTTCATTTTTCCAAAAGCTCTCCAAAAAGGTAACTTCTTTGCTCTCTTCTCTCTCTTCTATTTAAGTTGGGTTTTTAGGGTTTTTGTTTTTGTTTTATTTCGCCGCGCCGCCGATCCCCCCACAAATCCCTTTGAAAATTCCTGTTGATCTTCAAGCTTCTTTGAGTTTTCTGGTAAGATTGTTTGAAGATTCTAGCCAATCTCCAAATTTCTTTGGGTTTTTCGGCTAGTTCTTTGAAGATCCTTGTTCCGCCGAGTTCGATTTTTTTTGGAGAAATTTTGTCGAGCTCAAGTGTGGAGATTTTGCCGAGCTCGATTCAAGCTTTTGCGAGTTGATTTTGTCAAGCTCAACTCAAGCTTTTGCGAGTTGGTTTTGACGAGCTCGACTTGAATGAAGCATTTGCCGAGCTAGTCTTTTGGAGATTTCGTCGAGCCGAGGTAGGTTTGGAGAAATCTTGCCGAGCTCCACAATCAAGCTTGAGAAGATCTCGTCGAGCCGAGAGATTGCCGAGCTCATTTTCGCCGGCTTGATATTTGCCGAGTTAGAATCGATTTAGAACCTTTTCCGAGCCCATCATATACTCGCCGAGCTCGACTTTGAGTTACTAGTCGAAGTGGTGTTTCTTACCAATCTGTTTCTAAAAAGCTCCCGAGCCCGCCGAGATTCATCTTTGACGAGTTCTCTTGGTTCCGATCTGGACCCTTGCAATCTTGAAATCAATTTCAATCCATTGCCGCGGTGGATGGCTTCTGAAAGTTCTTCGCTAGTTGCCGAAATGGTAGTTTCTGACGTTGTGTCAAACTCTTGGCTACATCCCTGAGCTGATGCAACTCCACCAAGAGTGTCTACAAGTTTAGATGACTCAAGGAATTAGCGATAGGTCCATCACACCTCGGGAGGAAGATTTTTCATTTTCCCGAATTGGATGTTGGAAGTGCAGCGAATCCGATTGGCTTTGATGCTCCTTCCTTGATTGATGAACCCTTTGACGAACAGGAGAATCCATTTGAAGTGAACACCGAGCCGAAAGATTGGGACATCGACCTAGCCGAGGCGAGACGAAAACACGAGCTCGTGTTCGGGCTTCGGAAACACCGAGCTCCTAGAAAAAGGACCGAAAAGACAACTTGCGATCCTCCTGAGTCAACATTATCGAGTCCCAAGTCTTTAGAAGATTTGAGACGGAAGTTTCATATATCAGAGGATGTTGAATTCGTGCTTCCGTCTTCATCTGATCGAGCTGACGATCTGCCACCTGGTCATTTTACGTTGTACGAGAGCTTTTTTGATTTGTGCTTCTTGTGGTTTCTAATCCCCGGCGTCATCCTTCGTTTCTTATGGAAGTCCCAGTTGTCCTTGGCTCAGATTACACCTCGGGGAATTCGTCATATAATTGGGATTTTGATTCGCAGCTACGAATGCGACGAGGAGCTCAACGTGTATCACCTGATGAATTTCCTAACCTTTCGGGAGACCGGTCCCAAAGATAAATTTCTTACCTACGCATCCAACAGGATAAACCAAAAGATTATTTCTGGATTTCCTAGCAAGGATAGACAGTGGATGGACCATTTCTTTTTTGTACCGATCTCCGATGCATCTGTGGATGGCGAATGCATTTCAAAAGTCAAGACGAGCTGGGGAAAAATGGGTAGCCGATCCCATAGCTTGCTCAGGGCTATCGGCTCGGTTTTTTTTTATGTTGTTTTTATAGAAAACATGTTCTAATTGCTCTTTGTTCTTTTTGCAGTGCCGAATCCTCTCCCGAAGTCCCCAGCTGACGTTGTCGAGCTTCGAGGAATTTTTGCAGCTCGGAAGTTTAATTGGGAGAAGAATTTGACATTTCAGAGAGTCGAGAAAGCCCAAGCCCGCTTTGCTGGAAACTCTGTTGATACCCCATCTTCCTCCTCAGAAGACGTTCTAGCCACAATGGGAAGACCGACATGGCGTGACAAACAAGCTGCTCTAGCCCAAGCTGCTGCCAAGGCCAAGAAGTTGTTCCCAGCCAAACTGAGCCCAAAGAAGTTGTGTTGGCTATCCGCCCTCAAGAAAAGGGAAAGGAAAACGCAAAGACAAGGAAAAGCTGAGCAAAAAAGATCAGTTGCGGAGGCTGCAAAGGAAAGGGTCTCGCCGAGGAGAAAACATCGAAGAGGCAACGTCGAGTTAATACTCAGTATTTGATCGAGCCGACGCCTTCATCTAATGCTCTTGCTCCGTCCGACATTGATACGGGGACATACAACAACGCTTCTTCCTCAGCTTCACTTTTCTCGAGGATCACATGTCCTGGTGATCGCTTACCTCCTCCGGATACCTTGCTTAAAGATAAGGCTTATGCCGAGATGTATCTTTGAGGTGTTAAGGTGTGTCTTTTGCTGGAATCTCTTTTAGTCTAACTTTGACCTTCTTGAATATTGAACTATCTTTTGTTTCGTGTAGTTCATAACTCATCTCAATAAGATGATTCTCGGCTACAAATCGGATGCTCAGAAAGAAGTTCTCCGTTTTAGGATGCCAGGAAGACAGCCTTGGATCTGAGATCACAACTCGAGGAGACCAAGAAAAGACAAACTGTTGAGCAGGAAAGAGCCATCAAACGGGTCAAATATCTCGAGGTCGAGCTGGAGTTAAATAGGAAGCATCGCAAGGAAGCCGATCAACGGATCATGCGGTTAGAGTTGTGTGTGACTCGGCGAGATTCTCATATCGCCGAGCTTATAAGGATGCTTGAAATGGCGACCGAGCTCCGGGAGACCAACATTGCTCAAGCTGTGATTGAGGCGAAACGTGAGATAATGGATAAGTTTCAGAAGAGGATCTCTCGTGCTAAGGGCAAGATTAAAAGGATCAACGGTCAGCCAAAAGAGGATATGCTCGATCTTGCTCAGATTGAGAGCAACCTTCAATTTATTGAACTGCTTAAAAGCGACGAGCCGCCAATTCTAGAAGCTGAAGCAGTGAATCTTGCCAAGCAGAAAGGCAAACTTGATGGTGCTTACGAAGGATTTTCGAAGCTTGTGATCGATTTGGAACGCGACCTGCAGCTTACGCTAGTGAAATCCAATATCTTGGTCGAACTTAAGACTGACGAGCCGGTTGAAACATTAGCCATGGGCTTGGGCGTTAAGGACTTGTCTGGTTCGAATCAAGGTACCCAGGCATCGCCGAGCTGAGCTCAAAGAAAATGTCAGAGGATCCGACTTCTTTCGAATCATCCGAAGGCGAGCCTCCGCTAAGAATGTTCTGGAGCCAAATCTTGAGATGGTTGTCGACAAGGCTGCTGATATGCTCGAGGAAGGAGCAGTCAGATTGGATCTTCAAGTCACTGAACCTGAATCAAACGAGCCTGAGCCTACGACAATTCCTGAGCAAGGTGGAGGGGCAACCAAAAATATTGCGAAGCAAGTGGGGGATGAGGTCGAGAAGACCGTTTCTTAGTTATGTCCTGTTTTCTTTCTTTTCTTTTTGTCTAAGTGTTTTGTAGTTTGCGAGCTATGCAACTCTTTTCGTTACTTGTTCGAACTTGATTTGGTGCCTGGATGGCTTTATCCACCTTTTGTTTACGTTTGGAACTTATGATTTTTGCTTCGTATCGAAGAATGATGCGAGATGATTAAGGCATACGGCTTTTGTTATTGTAGTGCTATTCTTCGTTTCCAAGTCTTGTTGCCGAATGCTTCGTATTGGTAATGAATCGACAAGTTTTGATTGCCAAGCATCATAAAATGCTTAACTGTCGATAACCCTTGCTATATTTCGACCAATAGTTTGTTTATTGGGTTTAAGATGATCATTTCGGTTTACGGATATGTTACCGTAAACATATCCGCTCCAATAACGAACATATATGTTTCGACCAACGATTTGTTTGTTGGGTTTAACATGATCATTTTGGTTTACGGATATGTTACCGTAAACATATCCGCTCCGATAACGAACATATGTGTTTCGACCCACGATTTGTTTGTTGGGTTTAAGATGATCATTTCGGTTAACAGATATGTTACCATAAACATACCCGCTCTGATAATTAACATATATTTATATAGCACACTTTTAATCCACTAGGATGTAATGGTTAGATCCGTTGCGGATGTAAGAGTTCATTACCCTGGCCAGCAGCAAATGAGAATGTAACGTGACGTCTGTTTTGTTAAGACTAGCAATACGTAGAAGATGTAACGTAAAACTTTGCTTTGATAGCTCGTAGGATCTGTTACAAAGGTGGCAGTATACGAGTATACGTACCCACTCCCCTTTTTAAGGAAGGAGGGTAGCTGAACCCGTCCGAAGATGAGCTGCCTACGTATTCTTAATAGGTTGAGTTAGTGATAGTACTTCTTTAGGTGTCTTGCGTTCCATGATCATGGTACTGGAATGCCCGCCATGTTGGCGACTTCGTAGACTCCAGGCCGAACTACTTTAGTGATCTGGTAAGGCCCTTCCCAGTTGGCTCCGAGTTTGCCGGCGTTTTTTTCTGCCATATTTTGGAAGACTTCCCACAATACCGAGTCCCCTTCATAGCCTTTCGACTTCTGACATATGAGTTATAGTATCTTTCCGCAGCGTTCTGGTAGTTGGTAATCCGGATTAATGCTTGGTCGCGCCTTTCATCAACTAGATCGAGTTCGACGAGCATTAACAGATGGTTAAGTCCTTCCTGTTCTGGGAGAAGTCTACGCCGAACTCCAGGAAAATGTATTTCCGGTGGAATTACACATTCCGTTCCGTAGACAAGAGTGAATGGAGTTTCTCCAGTTGCTCGCCGTGGTGTTGTCCGATGAGACCACAATACGCCTTCTAGTTCGTCAGCCCACCATCTTTTCTTTTCGTCAAGACGTTTCTTGAGACCATCGAGAATTGTCTTGTTCACTGCTTATGCCTGGACATTTCCTTGCGGGTATCTGGGGGTGGATTTTCTAAGTCGAATTCTCTATTTCTCGCAGAAAGCTTCGAATCTTGTAGAAATGAACTACGAACCATTATCGGTAACGATCTCGTATGGGATTCCATGTCGGCATATGATATTTTTCCACACAAAATTCTCGACTTGTGCATCCTTTATACTGGCGTAAGAATCTGCCTCAACCCATTTTGAAAATAGTCCATCAAGACTAGTAAAAACCGTTTCTGTTTCGGGGGATGTAAAAGTCCAACAATGTCCGTGGACCATCACATAAATGGATAAGGTGACGAGATTGATGAAAGTATTTCGGTTGGCTGATGAATTATTGGTGCATGACGCTGACATTTCTCACATCGAGCAGAGAACTTCTCGCAGTCTTTTATCATAGTTGGCCAGTAATAACCATGTCGTTTGATTTTTATGGCCAAAGCTCATCCTCTGGAATGGTTACCACATGAACCACTATGGACTTCCTCCATGATTTGCCTTGCCTCTTTTCCTTCAACGCACGTGAGTAATGGTCCCGAGAATCTCCACTTGAAAATTTTCCCATCGAGCAGGATGTAACGAGCTGCTTGTACCCGAAGCTTACGAGCTGCCCACTTATCAGAAGGCAAGACGCCATCATAGATGTATCCTCAGATATCATCTAGCCACTTTTTATCGTAGCCGTATACTACTTCCTGTGAATTCTCTTCCATTTCGTCCGCTTCAATTTCGGGAGGAGGGTTGACGTCACCAGAGAGGGGTATGAAGTCCTCTTCCATGGCTGTTGCCTCTTCTTCAATTGGGGGAAAACTTGCGGGATTTTTGTCCTCAATGATCGTTTCCGCTTGTGTTTGAGATTTGAGTGCTTCGTCTCCTGTCTCTGTCTCGTCCTGGGCCGTTGAATCGTTGTCTACAAGTTCTTGCATTTCGATGTCATTCTCGGCAATGTCTGCTGCACTGGCTTTCTCCTTCACTTTTCTGGCAGCTTGAGATCGAGTGATTACACTCACTATTTCTGAAGGGGTGATACTCGGGTGTTGGATAAATTCCACCGGGATAATCCATTTTAAATCTGGATCAGAGGTGGACGCAAGAGCTGCCAGTGCGTCAGCCGATGTGTTTCCCCCTCTTGGAATACATGTTAGCGTGAACTCTTTAAACTGCAGCCAAGTCTTTGACGATCTTTAGATATGCTTCCATAAGGTCGTCTTTAGCTGCGTATTCCTCGCTGAATTGGTTTGCGACCAGCTGTGAATCACAAAAAGCATAAATGCAATCGATCTTAAGTCCTTGTGCGAGCTTCATTCCGGCGATGAGGGCCTCGTATTCTACTTCATTGTTGGAGGCACGAAAGCCTAGGCGGAATGATTGTTCAAGTATTACACCCGTTGGTGATGCCAGACGTATTCCAACTCCTGAGCCACTTTTGGATGACGAGCCGTCGACGTGGAGTTGCCAAATTGAACCCAGGTTTTCTCCAGTGAGGCTTTCTTCCAGAAATTCGATCAAAAAGTCAGCCCACACTTGTGATTTTGCGCAAGTTCACCCGCGGTATTCAATGTCGTACTCGCTCAATTCGATAGCCCATTTGGCTAGCCTCCCGGATTGACTTGGGCTGTGTAAAACGGATCGTACGGGAAAGTTCTTAGTAGCACGATAGAGTGTGATTGAAATTATGGCCTCAGTTTCCTGGCGGACATGACAACCGATAACGCCAATTTCTCCATTTTCGGGTATCTTCTCTCCGCATCGGTGAGAGTCTTGCTGACGTAAAAAATTGGCTTCTGCTCTCCCCGTTCTTTTCGAATGAGCACTCTGCTTACTACCGTAGCAGAGATTGCGGTATACAAGAAGAGCTGCTCTCCCTCGACTGGTTTTGCAAGCACTAGCAGACTAGCAAGGTACTTCTTCAACTGCTCGAAAGCCTCTTTGCACTTATCCGTCCATTCGAACTTCTTATTTCCTCGTAAAGTATAGTAGAAGGGTAAACACTTGTCGGTAGATTGCGAAATAAAGCGGTTGACCGCAGCTATCCTTCCAGTCAGTCTTTGCACTTCACGTTGCGTCCTTGGTGAAACCATGTGGATAAGCGCGTCAATCTGCTTGGGGTTTGCTTCTATACCTCGATGAGTAACTAAGTAACCAAGAAATTCTCCCGATGTGACTGGGAATCTACACTTCGTCGGGTTCAGCTTCATGTTGTGTAAGTTCAGCCGATCAAAATATTCGTCCAAATGTGTTTCGTGGTCCTTTTCTTCTAGCGATTTCACCAGCATATCTTCTATGTAGACTTCCATAGTTTTTCCGAGTTGATTAGCAAACATTTTGTTCACTAAACGTTGATATGTGGCTCCAGGATTCTTGAGACCGAAAGGCATCACCTTGTAACAATATATTCCACGATCCGTAATGAAGGTTGTCTTTTCTCGATCACCGGGATTCATCAGGATCTGATTGTATCCGGAGAAAATATCCATGAATGACAAGATTTTGTTTCCTGCCGTCACCTCGACCAGTCAGTCCATATGTGGAAGTGGGGAGCTGTCTTTAGGGCATGCTTTGTTCAGATCGGTGAAATCTACACACACTCGCCACTTCCCATTCTTTTTCTTCACGACTACTTGATTGGCCAGCCAATCCGGGTACTTCACTTCTGTGATTGATCCAACTTCCAAGAGCCTTTCGACCTGTCGTTGACCGCTTTTGCTCTTTCTGGCCTGAGTTTTCATCTCTTCTGCTTTACCGGTTTAAAGGTTGGATCAACGTTCAGCTCATGACTGGCTATGCTGATATCAATTCCGGGCATATCCTCTGCTGCCCATGCGAAAGTGTCTATGTTCTTTTTTAAGGAGGAAACGAGCTCTTCCTTGATTTTCTCATCGAGTTTTGCTCCGATTTCCACGCACCATTCCGGATGATTAACGGCTATACAAACTGAAACGATAGGATCGCAGGTTGGTTCGACCGCTTTGTCCTCGCGATCCTCCGCGATATGTAATTGTTATAAGATTTTGGAGAGCTCTTTCACCGGCTCTCTGTCCGTTTTCATCTTCTTACGCTCTGACTTGGCTACAGGATCAGTGACGGGGCTCCTGAATTTGTGTGCAGCTAGGAAGCACACACGGGATTCCTTCTGACTCCCCCAAGATTGTCTTTACTCCGCTCGGCGTTGGAAATTTTATGCATAGATGGTAGGTTGAGGCCACGGCGCGCATTGAATTTAACCAAGGTGGTCTAACAATGACGTTATAGATCGCCGGGTGATCGGCTATGAAAAACTCGACAATCTTGATGACCCCTCCAGCTTGAACTGGCAATTTGATCATTCCAATGGTCATTGTCGTTTCTCCGGAGAATCCAGTCAATGGTTTCGGGGTAGCCACTATGTCGGTAAAACCGACATTCATTATTTTGAGAGTTTTTTTGAAGATTATATCCACCGTACTGCATGTATCGACCAATACACGGGCTACATCGCAATCACCGATGATCAATTCAATCACAATGGGATCATCATGCGGTTTATCGATTATGGTGGTTTCTCTCTCTTCGAACGAAATAACATCATTTGGAAACTTGGAGGGCGCAGACCAATTTATGCTGACGTCAGCTCGTCATTAAAAAGCCTTAATCGACAAGATATTGTCTGAGCAATAGTGAAATCCGCCCATTATTATGTTTATCCGTCTTCTGGATCCAGATTACGGTGCCTCATTGTCTTGCCTTGCCCGCTGAGGAGGATCTTTGTTCGCCTGCTCGTGGCGGTTAGCATTGATTTCCATGTCAAAATTCTTGAGGCTAATGTCACCTTTTAGCTGGCCAGCTGCCAACCTTGCAGCGAGTTTTAAGCCCAAAATACGGCAGTTTTCAGCCGAGTGTCCAAAAATATGATGATGTTCGTAGTAAGCCATTTTGTCGTAAGATCCTTGGCCCCTGGTCCAAGTGTTGTTCCACGTATATTTTCCTCGGCTTTGACCTCGTCCTCGACCGTAAACTGGCTAGTCAACTCGGTAACTATGGGCTCTTTTGACACCTCCCTCGTGTTGAACAAATCCAGAACCTTGGCTGCCCTTCATGTTATTTGGCGCATTCGGAGCATGGGGAGGATAGCTCGTAGACTTTATTTTTCGTGCTTCTGGGCTAAGACCTTTATCTCTTCTTCATTTTGCCGTGAAGTATGTTGCTCGATGCAATGCATCCTGAATCATGGTCGGAGCATTCAGCGCGATCTCCTTTCAAAAATCTAAGTCGAACCATCGAGGTTTCTTCAATGCTTGTAACGCAGCCTTGTCACTTATCCCTTCTATTTTCAATAGCACCGACTTGAACCGCTCGATGAAATTTCGTAAAGTCTCGTTTTGTCTTTGCCCCCATGGTCCACAGATCCACGTCGGACGTTCGGTGTTCCATAACTATAACGTAGTGCTTGAGGAATGCTGCAGACAGCTGGTTAAAGTTGTCGATCGAATTTCTTCTGAGCCTGGAGAACCATTGGAGAGCTGATCCTTTAAGATGTTCCATGAATAAAAGACATTGTCCAGCGTCTTTCTCGCCTTCTTTGAAGTTTGCTCTTCTCATTGCTATTGTGATGGCTGCTAGGTGTTCCTTTGGATCGGACTTTCCTTCGTAAATCGGTATTTTCATTTTCCCAGGGTCGGAAACTTTTGCCTTCGTGATCCAGGTTGTGAAGGGAGTGTTTTCTGCTTCTTCAAGCACTCGATCAAGTTTAGGAGCCTTGCTGGTAGCCCTATGCATTTGAGATTGGAAAACTCTAATCTCAACGGTGGCTCACTCCATATCGGCTCGAATCTCAGCCATCTCCTCCTTCTGAGCTCGGATTGCCATCTTCCGCTCTTCTTCGATCTGAGCTCGCTGGACCCAGAGGATATTCTCTTCTTCCTCGGTAAAATCTTGATCACGGCCTAGGTCGGTGCTATATGGTTCAGCTCGGGCCTGGTCAACACCTGCTAGTTCGGGCTTGCCAAGGCTCTCCAAATTGCGCTCACCTTCTGGGGTTTCTTCCAGATTGATCACCGGATTTGTCCCATCCACAGCCTGTGTGTTTGCTTCTTGCATCCCCATGTTCGGCTCAGTGGTTGCAGCTGCGTGGTGCGGCGGGGGCTACCCACCTCTAGTTCTCAGTGCTCCTAGAGGCGTCGAAAAATCAAGGGCTGTCGGATTGAGACGTCGAAGGGGGCGCCTTGCTAGGTCAGCTCATGATCCCTGCCTCGGGCTCGGCTCGCTGTTGCAAGAACTTCCAGCATCTCGGTCATCGTCGTGTTCAGCTTATCTTGCTCCTCCGCCTTTTTAAGCTGCGTGTCTAGCATCGTCTTCATCTGGGTCAGGACCTCTGGGCTCGTCTCCAAAGCTGCAAGTACTAATGCATCTTTTGCTCCGGATCCGTCGACTCCAGTATCCTGCGTGTCGTCAGCTCGCCTCTCTCCGTTGTTGGTCATCATTCTTCGAATCGATTTTGCGGTGGTTTTTGTTGTAAGAAAATTTCTCTCCCCATAGACGGCGCCACTCATATAAACCATGTTTTGTTTTAAAAGCAGTTTTCCACTCATCACCCTCTTTCATTCGAATCTGGTGATAACCACTCTTAAGATTAATCTTAGAAAACACACAAGAACCATGCAATTCATCCAGCATATCATCTAAACGAGGAATAGGGTGTCGATACTTTACCGTGATGTTGCTGATGGCGCGACAGTCAACACACATCCTCCAAGTCCCATCCTTCTTAGGAACTAGCAAAACTGGAACAGCACATGGACTCATGCTTTCTCGAATGTACCCCTTCTCCATCAGTTCACTAACTTGCCTTTGAAGCTCCTTTGTCTCCTCTGGATTCGTTCTATAGGCAGGCCGGTTAGGAATGGATGCTCCTGGTACAAAATCAATTTGATGCTCAATCCCACGAACTGGTGGTAAACTATGAGGTGTATCTTCTGGAAAGACATCATCATAATCCTGCAACAATGAAACAACACAACTAGGCAAAACTGGGTCAAGATCGTTAGAGTTTAAAGGTTCCTCCTTGTACAGAAGTACAACCATTGGTTGTTTTGAAAACATCGCTTTCTTTATCTCACAAGACCTCACAAAGAAATTTGTGTGTTTCCTCACGGTTTTGCTCTCATAAGTCTGTTTCTGGGTTTTTCTCAAGCTCTCACTCTCTTTTTGGTGGTAAGTGTTTGGGTCACTCAATGATTTTTGCTCCTCCTTTTGTTTGAGTAGCAGCTGATCTTGGTAAATTTCTTGTGGTATCATAGGAACAAGTGTAACAATCCTTCCTTTGAATCCAAATGAGTGTTTGTTGGTGTAACCGTCATGACTCACTCTGCGATCAAATTGCCATGGTCTTCCCAGTAGTATATGGCCTGCTTGCATTGGTACTACATCACATAGCACTTCATCTTCATACTTTCCAATGCAAAATGAAATCAGAACTTGCCTTGTTACCTTCAACTCACCACTATCATTCAACCACTGTAGTTTGTAAGGCTTGGAATGTTTCTTGGTTTTCAAACCCAATTTCTCCACTAGAGTAGTGCTAGCCACGTTCGTGTAGCTTCCTCCATCAATAATCAGGCTGCACACCTTGTCTTGAATAAGACATCTAGAATGAAACAGATTCTCACGCTGCACATTGTCTTCTTCTTTAGCTTGCACACTCAATGACCTCCTTGCGACCAACAATTCACCTTTGGCCAGAAGTTCTTCAACATCGTCTTCTAATGATGACATAGAATCAGATTCTGCTTCTTCTTCAGTTTCTATTTCACCATCATCTCTAAGCACCATTGTTCTTCGATTGGGACATTCATTAGCATAATGGCCCCTGCCATGGCACTTAAAGCATTGCACATCACGGTTACGTGCATTAGAAGATTCAGTTTTACCTTTGTTTTCATGGCCAGTAGTGGATGGCTTTGCTTCGAACTTTGGTTTAGGGGCTATCTTCTCCTCCTTGGAAAAGCTTGGTTTCATTGTGGATGAATTGGAACCAAATGTTTGACGTGAATCTCCCCTTCTCTTAAGCTGCTGCTCAATCAAGATAGCCTTATGCAACATATCCTCTAACTCCACATAATGTTGCATTTCCACTCTGTCTTGAATTTCACGATTCAAGCCGTTAAGAAATCTCGCCATGGTAGCTTCTCTATCTTCTTCAATATTTGCTCTCATCATGAGGATCTCCATCTCCTGGAAATAATCCTCCACACTTCGATTGCCTTGATTCAATCGTCGCAGCTTTTGGTGTAGCTCTCGGTGATAATGGATGGGCACAAAATGCCTCCTCATTATAGCCTTCATCTCAGCCCATGTCTCAATGGGATACTCGCCATTTCGCCTCCTGCTTGTCACCAACTGATCCCACCAATTAATAGCATAATCACAAAATTCAGTGGCTGCGACTCGTACCTTCTTCACTTCAGAATAGTTTTGGCAATCAAAAACGAGCTCAATCTTTTTCTCCCATTCTAGATATGCATCAGGATCATTCTTCCCATGAAATGATGGAATCTTCAACTTAATACCTCCCAAATTGTCATCAGTTCGATCCCTTGCCTCTCTAGCACGTCGTGGTCTCCTACGGCTCCCCATTGATGAATGATCATCATGGCTGTAGTAATTGACTTCTTCTTCAACCCTTGCTTGTCTAGGTTGATTTCCTTCTGTCCTAATAGGCAAATTTCGTGGTTGCCTCCGTTGTGCCTCTTCTTGGACACGATCCAACCTCTGATGAATGGCTTCTAACTCAACCCTCATCAGCCGCCGCATCTCTCCCAATAAGGCTTAAATTTGAAGATTTGGAATGGCTGGATGTTGGTTCTCATCATCGTTGTTGTTGCTGTTTTTTCCATGGTTAGACATGATTGTACCTGCAAAGAAACATTAGTAGTAAAAGACCTCACAATCTCTCAAGTGTTTCACTCAAAAGTATTTCACTCAGTTTGGCTTTTACCCTCTAATGTCCTCACACACTCTGCCTTTTTCCTCTCTAGTGATCCTCAAAGAGTTCTTATAGAACTAACCAATACAACTTAGTATGGCTTCCCCAAAGTAGATCAAAGACCAAAATAAGGAGATTGTAGATACAAAGTGAGTCTAGAAAGATTTTTTTTTTGTTTTTTTTTAAGAACAGATTGCACACAAGCTTTTAACAAAACAAATGTTGGAATATGAAATTTTAGAATGCAAAAACAATCCAGAACTTCTTTGATCTTTTTTTTTTTCGTTTTTTTTTTTTTTTTTTTTTTTTTTTTTTGCTGGATTTTCAGGAATGAAAACAGAAAAGATTGAAAACTGAAAATGGAAGAAAAGAAAGATGGAAGGATAGATTATGAAACAAAGAAAATGAATAGATAAGAAGATGAACAGATTAGATAAAACGATAAACCTTTCTTAGAGATTTGCTCTGATACCAGATGATGCGGAAATACCCAAGGAAAATTTTCTCTAAGATGGTAGAAAGGATAATCCTTGACTTCAGTGGACTCGCGAAGTACAAACCTAAGGTATATTAAACCTTAGACCCAATACTCAACTTAAAACGCTCCAAAAAAAAAACAAGGCGGTGGAAACCTTAGAATGAAGAACTCGCGAAGCACGAACCAGGGGTATATTAAACCCAAGACCCAATGCTCACTTAGAACGATTCTACAATCTTTGGTCAGTGAATGGCGCCACAAAAAATGATGGGAATTGTTTGATAAGCCGGTTTGATCACTTGGATATTACACACCAAGAATCGAAAAGTTCACAAGGAACAAAATGAGAATCACTCTCACAAAAGAAGAAATCTGATTAGAAAGCTCATTTTTTTATCTGAATATTTCTGTATTTGCTGTCTGATTTTTTCTTTACATGTTTGTTCTCTTTATATAGAGAAAGATCTAAACAAAGCTTACTAAGAGTCCAATTCTGAGGCAGCCTATATTGACTTTTAATGGCAGATTTTTATGACTTCTAATTGCAGATTTTATTGACTTGTAATGGAGCTTCTAGATGGAGCTTCTAGATGGTGTTTCTAGATAAGGCTGATGACTCTTTATTTGTGATTTTCGTCACTTCTCTTGACCAGAAAATAAGGTGATTATTTTGGGCTCTTCTTGGACTTGTATTAGGCTCAAAACAGGCTGAACTTGATAGATTACATCACCAATGGATTTTTGAATGATCTCCTTGTCCAGAACTTCATAAATCAGTCCACTAAGTGCATCATTCATCTTTTTAGCTTTGGCTCTTGTAACTGGTCCAACAGGTACAAGCAATGGATCTTCTTCTCCAACCTTGCTGCTTAAGATGTCCTCATCACGCTTAGTGACAAGGAGTTCTCTGGTGTTAGGATATTCCAATTCATCATCTTCTCATTGCAGCACAGTCTCTACTTCTTCTTGGGATTCATAATCACCAGCTCTGTTATGATCATAACCCTTTGATTATGGCATTCTCGGACCATATGGACTCTTCCTCTACATTTGAAACAAGTAATGTCTCTAGAACATTGACGATTGGTATTTTTACTGGCCTCAGCTCGAGAATCTTTGTTTGGTTTAGAGGCTTTCCCTTTGAACCAGGAGTCAACTTCCACTGCATTGCTCTTTTCCACCACATGTTTATTAGAATTTTGGGTCCAACTAGGTTGTGTTATGGTCCTATTGGTAGTGTTTTTGCGTTTATTGTGTTGTTCAGCTTGCACGGATACGTGGACTAGATCTTGTAAATCAATATACACATGTCTCTCCACTTTGCGACTGATTCTATCTTGCAAACCATCAAGGAATTGAGCCATGAGTGTCTCATCCGACTCATTAAGCTCTAGACGGTTCCTCACATGTTCAAACTCATCAAAATACTCCTCTACTGATTTGTTTCCTTGAGACAAACGACGAAAACGTATTTGTAAGTCTCTATAGAAGTGTGAAGGGACATACCTTCCCCTCATTAGATATTTCATCTCAGTCGATGTTTCAAGAGGTCTTTGCCTGTTTCTCCTCCTCTCAGACACTACTCTGTCCCACCAAATCAAGGCATGATCCGTGAGTTGTGCGGCCAATGACACATTCCTTGGACCGGTGTAATTATAGTATTCAAATAGATGGTCCATTCTCCTTTCCCAATCAAGGTAAGCTCCATGATCTACTTTTCCTGCAAAGTTATGAGCATTTAATTTCAAATCATGGTTAGGTTGACAAGCTGGTTGTGGAGGCCCTTCAAATTGGTCCTCAACAAAACCCCTAGGATGAGCTCTACGCTTGCAGAATCTTCCTAGTGGATCTGGATGTTCATAATACCCTTTATCAAGTTCTGGATCTTCTGGATCCTACACCCTTTGTGCTTGAACTCCTACTGCTTGCGCAGCTCCAAGTCCACCAATGTTTGTTATGGGAAGAAGCCTTGCTGGTTGTTGATCAACAAGGTTTACCCTGTCTCTAATATCCCTGACTTCAGCTCGTAATTCTCCTATGTTTCCAAACTCATTATGCATGGATGTCACCATCTCTAGAATGGTAGCAGTTGGGTCTACTGGCACCGCTGTTGGATCTTATATGGTCTAAATTTTAAGTCTGGTCGGATCTTACTAGGCCTTCAAAATCTAATATCTTATACCAACTGATATAAGCCTATGATGGAGAAGCATGTGATTCGGCCAAATAACAGGAAGAAAGTTGGCTGAGAGCACTCTCTTTAAACCTAAGAGATATCATGGAGGGTATAGTGGATTGAAGGCACCACTCAAGCTATGGAGAGGCTTGAAATACATCAAGGTCTCCTATCTTGGAGACAAACTCAACAAGATAGGAAGAAGAAAGCATAAACGAATTCGGTATAAAATACTTTAGGATTTTTTTTTAATTGATTCAAAAGTGTTTAATTCGTGGATACAAGAGGCTTTATTTATAGCCAAAAGAAGGAAAAAGCAAAACTAACTAGGAAAAGTGAATTAGAAAAAGGAAAGAGTTATCTTTCTAAGAAAAAGGAAAAACCAAAACCTATTAAGGAAATGAAAAAAACAAGTCTTTTTTTTCTTTTGTGCAAAGGAAATCTTCAATCCTTTTTCTTTTGTGAAAAGGAATTCTTCAAGTGTGCTCTTCATGCATTGAGAGGCTCGATAAGGTGAATATAGTCTGGTTCTTCAGTTCAACTAATTTTTGCTCATCTTTTTGTCCAAATAACTCATCTTGCTTTCCAAGTAACTTCTCTACGAGCACATTGAACTTATTTTGAATGAAACGAGTTCTGGATCTTATCATGGGAATATCATGTACAAATGGAATGTCTTGAGCTGGTTCTAATTGGATTTCCTCATCACATCCAAAGGAAGCTCAATGTATAAACTTTCGAAGTTGTCACATTAACAAGTGAGGCATGAAGTTCAAAAATTTGGTTCAGATGTTTGTCTGGATTTCCGACGCTGTGTCTCAGAACTTCTGCTCTTGGAAATCTATGCGAAACGGTTAAGAAAGTACAAGTAGTGGTTCTGGTGGCAAGTTTTTGCTTATAATAAAGGATCTCTATATTTTTTTGGTATGTTGTATCGGTGTAAGGATTTAATTTCCTCTTTTGGGTTTGTTTATTTTGTCCGCTCTTGGGTCTTTGTCCCCGAAGAATATATTCCTTCCGGCTTTGGTTCCCACATAACTTTCGGGTTATTGTACTGGTTGTTCTTGCTCGCTTCAAAATGTGATAATATAATTTTGAAGAAATAGTCTAAAATAGTACCTTTTCTGACTTTAATGTCAAACGGGGTACACTCGTAGGGAAAATTGTAGAACTAGTACACTTTTTTGGAAATACCAGCGCTACCCATTAAGACCAGCAGAGTTAACGCGGACCGGTGGCACACTGTCTGCATGTTGACATTGGCAACGCAAGTAAATGTAGACTACGTAGAGTACAAGTAGAGAGAGAAAAGAGTATGCGCAGTCTCTGTTTTTACTCGCAGAAGAAAAACAAAGCGTTCTCAGTCTCTGCCGTTGGAAGCAGAGTATAGGCAAACACTGTTTATATTCTACTTGTATTATGCAAAAATTTGGTATACACTGCTGTGCTTTTTTACAGTTAGGGTTTCACAGACCAAACCACCTAACGGTAGACCAAAGCCAGACTGGTATCAGACTTTAGGATAATTCATTACAAAAAGAGCTGAACATTGACTCCTTCCAATTAGCTTTGCACTTATGTTTCTTCATAATAAAACATAAACTCCCGACAAAAAAAACAAACAAACATAAACTCATAAACAGTTTTGTTAGAAGTGATCAGAGTTGTAATCTTGAAGGGGTGGAAGAAACAACACAAAGGCATCTCGTCCTCATCCATGAAGCACTATGCGAGCGTGTTGTTCGGGAAACGGGCCGAAAGTGAGTGAGTATTGGTTAGGCCCAACCATGAAGTAGACATATCCATGTCCATTCGCTTCATCCTCAATGAACTTCACCGTGGCAAGGAAATGCATGGTTGGCGCGGGGTAGGTCAAGTAGTCCATATATCCTCCAACTCCTTCAAGTGCTTGAACCCTTCTTGTGTCCACTCCTCAAAATCGCAGGTGCCTTGAAAAGAATGCTGACTGATTCTTGTTGAAGTGCTCGTGGTTGTGAAATAATCCCTAATTTTAGTTATGTTCTAAAATAATTTTGAAAATACTAGCGCTACCCCTTAAGGTCACCAACGGCAGAAGACAATCACCAGTAGTGCATTAACCGGTATAAGCCGAAACCAGAAAACTCGAGAAACTCGGTGAAAACCGAGTGGGTAGGGTATGAAAACCGAGTGGGTAGGGTTTCGCAGACTGACTGAATATCACCAACGGCAGACCGAATGCAGATCGCAATCGGAGAATTCGTTTGTAGAGAGTTTTTGTTGATGTATATTTGTATATACTTCCACTTCCTTTATACATTATTTCATTAATTTCTAACTGTTGTCAAAGTACAACTTATGTTAAAAAGAAAAACTCCAGAGTGAAAACCGAGTGGTTAGGGTATCGCAGACTGAATGAATGTCACCAACGGCAGACCGAATGCAGATTGATATAGGATTTGTAGTGATTTTTTGTTGTTGTATGTTTGTATATACTTCCACTACCTTTATACATTATTTCTTACTGGTTTCAAAGTAAAATTTATGTTAAAAAGAATAACTCAGACAAAAAAAATCGTTATCATATGTTTTTTCGTGTATCTTTGTTCAACAGGACACTATGTGAACAATTTCCTTGGTATTTACCATGGTTATCGATTTTTCTTCCATTCTGTGTTTTCAATGTAAATAAGCTTTTAAACACTTAGATTGAAGATCACTTTGGAGTTATGACGGCTAAACAAATGTTAATCGAAGTTTTTGAAGAGTTTTGAGTGGTTTAGGATTTCGCAGACTGTATGCCGAGGTAGCGCAGCATTTTTGAAGAGTTTCAACTAAAAGAAAAAGGTGGCGCTGACTTAACTGTACGACAAAAGGGGACGCCGTCTTAATTAGGTAATATTAGTTTAAAAATATTCGGGCCTCAAAGCAATTGTTTCAGGCCCATGAAGCCCAGAAAGCTTGGAAAACACAACATTGACTCTTCTTCTACTTCCCCTCGGCAACCCTAGAGCAGAGGAGCGTATCTTCAATTTTGTCGATCTTTTTCTTCATTTTCTTCATTTTCTTCATTTTTCCGATATTTCTCCTTCGATATATCATGTATATGAATGATTACGAGATGGATTTTCCTGCCATTATTTTTTCCAAAGGAAACGAGCCAGATCCAAATACCAGAATAAACTACAGTTCGAAGTTCAATCATCTTTCACTGGTGGAAAGTGTAGTGGGTGAGGAAGTGTGGGATTATGTCCGCAAGTCACAGCTAGGAGTTATTTGTAAGTTTGAGAAGTTGGGTTTCAGATAGAGTGCGAAATTAGTGCATCACCATCTTATTTGCAAACAATTGGAGTGTGAAAGCCCATTTGAGTTGTGGTTTTTGATCGCGGGGCAGCCAGCACGGTTCTCGCTCTTCGAGTTTGAAGAGATCACAGGTCTTAACTGTAATGAAATTACGCAGTTGGATGGGTTGGTATCTTCTGAAGCTAATCACCAAACCTGGAATCGCTTTCGGGGTCTTCTGAAAATACGCTGTCCTAGCCCTTGTATTGAGGACATAGTGAAATTGTGTATGAAGCATGGTGGAGATATAAGAAAATCTTGGTCCAGGGAAGATAAAATTAGGTTTAGTTACCTAGCTATTCTGTCTAACGGTCTGTTGGGTGTTGATTGGCGTACAGAAATTCCCCTTAACCTAGCTAGGTTGGTGATAGATTTGGCAACTTTCGAAGGGTATCCCTGGGGGGAGGGTTGCTTACAAAGATCTTGTTGAGCAGGTTAAGTTAGTAACTAAAGAGAAGATATAGCAAGACTCTTATGTTTTGAAGGGGTTCGTGCAAGTTCTACAGGTCTGGGCGTATGCTTATGTGCCCAAAGTGGGAGAAAATTTTGGAACACCTATAGCTTTTGAAGGTACACATCTGCTAAGATACAAGGGAAAAGTTGGCAGACCCGATATGGAGAAGATCTTCTCGAGTGAAGAGGTATGTATATCTTTGGCATAGTTTGTAAAAATGTAGAGTTTTGGCAGAGTAAGCCACAGTGGCAGCTTCTGCAAAAAGACTCTGCCACAAGTTTACATATTCCCATCGCTAGACTTCTGGCAGAGTTACGCTGACTTCTGGCTGAAATTTATGTAACCATATGTTGTTTTGTAGGTGATTGTAACTATGTGTGAGAGATCCCGGGCAGAAATCTATCCACGTTGGAAAGGTAATGACGTAATAGATGTCAAGCTTGATAATCTCATCAAATACATTCTCTCTGGCCAGCCGTTGTCGGACATCAAATGGAGGGTCTCAAAAGCGCCGCCAGTCCCAGAAAACCGCACTGGAAAAAAAGGAAAGTAGATAATGAAGGAAAGAGAGGAAAAGGGAAAAAGAGGAAGGGAATTGAAGAGCGAGATGGGGAAAAGAGGAAGAGGAAGCGGAAGGGAATTGAAGAAGAAGGCGGAAGGGAATTAAAGAAGAAGAAGAAGAAGAAGACGACGGACGGTATGTCATGAAACCGAAGTTCTCTGTAGCTAAAGTCCCATCTACTGGTTCAACAGATTTCGTCGAGATCATTGAATTTGTCCTAGATAAACAGCAGACCAAGTTTGACGCAGTTGTAGCTAGAATTGAAAATGCCAGACTTGAGCAGCAACGAGTAAATTTGGAACAGCAACGAACCAGCATGGAACAACATACTATTTTGGGTGAAACCTTAAAAAAGTTGGCACAGGTCGTTGAAAAGCTGATGGAGAGGATGACTTGTTTCGAGCAAGATACTCGCTTCTCTAACAATAAACTAAAACCTGACAATCGCATGGTATGTCCAACTCAGTAATTGTTGAAATAAAAGCACTGGCATGATATGCGATATCATGCTCTATCAGATGTGGTAAAACAATAGAGGGGCAAGGCATACTCTGCTTGCCTAGGTTGTATCATTCATTTATGTGAGACATGTAATTGTTACGGCAGACTAATAATGGCATTCAATTCTATTCATCATTGGCATCCCTTAATATCCTATACGGCAGAGTATGCCCTTAAGGTGTAAGAGGTTGAAGCTGAGTTCATGTATCAGTCATTACTTTGAAATTTTGCAGAATGACGAAGAAGAGACGACGGTGGATAACAAAGGAGATGGCAAAGACAACGAAGGAGAAGGAATCAAGGTTGTTGCCTCTGGCTCCTTTTCAAATGAGAAAGTAAGAGATGGCAAAGAAAAAGTAACTGATAATGGCATCGAGGCAGAGGATGCCAAACAAGAACAAGTAGGAGATGATGCAAAAATAGATTGCAGTGAAAAGGCAGATGGCATCGAGGCAAAGGATGCCAAACAAGAACAACTTCAAGATATGTTCCATGGGGAAAAAATATACAAATGTGAAAAGGCATAGGATGCCAAAGAAGAACATCTTCAAGATGATGGTAGAGTTGGAGATGTTGAAAAAATTGATGGGAGTGAAAAGGCAGGGATGCCAAAGAAGAACATCTTCCAGATGATGGTAGAGTTGGAGATGTTGAAAAAATTGATGGGAGTGAAAAGGCAGGGGATGCCAAAGAAGAACATCTTCCAGATGATGGTAGAGTTGGAGATGTTGAAAAAAGTGATGGGAGTGAAAAGGCAGGGGATGCCAAAGAAGAACATCTTCAAGATGATGGTAGAGTTGGAGATGTTGAAAAAAGTGATGGGAGTGAAAAGGCAGAGGATGCCAAAGAAGAACATCTTCAAGATGATGGTAGAGTTGGAGATGTTGAAAAAGTGATGGGAGTGAAAAGGCAGAGGATGCCAAAGAAGAACATCTTCAAGATGATGGTAGAGTTGGAGATGTTGAAAAAAGTGATGGGAGTGAAAAGGCAGAGGATGCCAAAGAAGAACATCTTCAAGATGATGGTAGAGTTGGAGATGTTGAAAAAAGTGATGGGAGTGAAAAGGCAGAGGATGCCAAAGAAGAACATCTTCAAGATGATGGTAGAGTTGGAGATGTTGAAAAAAGTGATGGGAGTGAAAAGGCAGAAGATGCCAAAGAAGAAAAAGGAGATAATGATCCCAAAGCATGCCTTCAGGTAGAGGATGCCACTCCCGCATATGAAAGCAATGTCTGCATTAAGGATGCCGCTGCAGCAGATGAAACTAATGTATGCATTAAGGATCCCATTACGGCATTGATAACTAACGTCTGCATGGAAACAGTTGCTTCGACTGCTGAAGATGGTAAAGGCTCAGTGATTGACACTGAAATCATTGAAGAAAGAGGAAGAGGAAGAGGAAGAAGAAGAGGAAGAGGGAGAGGAAAAGGAAACTCCCAGCCAGTTAATATCATTGAACCATCAGTGGATTCAGTCCACCCAACTACATCTCAAATCGAAATATACGAAAGCTCCAGAAATCTTCGCCAGACCAACAAGCTAACAACAAGGAGGAGTGAAAGGTTAAGCAAATCGACTGCGCTTCCTGTTGTACCTAGCAACAACGCAAAACCAGTGGCCCAGAAATCTGCTTACGAAATTGTATTTGGAGATGTTGACAAAACAATGGTGGACAAGATGAACGTATTCAGAGCCGATGAGTAAGTACACACAGCATATAAGATCGTCTATTTTATCTTGCAGTCTAACTTGAATGTTGATTTTCTTCGACAGAACAAATATTTATCCATTTGGAGGGAAAACAACGGCCCGTGAATTCTTCAACTTACTTTTGAAGCCTAGGAAATGGTTACACGATATGGTAAGTACATTCTTCCTCGTCAACAGTGGATCTGGTAAAAGTGTTTATTTCATGTTTAGCTGGCAGACCATTGTTGTTGTGTGTTTAGTAGACTCTGCTTTGGTGCCTAACATTTGTCCTTCTTTTATTATCAGCACCTTGACGCAGCACTGAACTTGTATAGACTAAGGCTAAAGAGAAATCCTAGTTCTTTCAAGAGTCCGCGGATTGCTATATTGGATGCAGCATTTCAAATGCTTTGGAAGAATCGGTACAAGGACTAGCGTAAGCTTGAAAGATGGCCTGGTGGTACTTACGAGAATGTACACGGTATTCTTCCAGCTTATGCCGCAACAAATTTGGCCTGGGGAAAAGACGTTGATACGTTATACTTCGTTCTACATGTGAGCTCGAATCATTGGGTTGGGATGGTCATATCATTGGTTGACCAGGTTGTCTACATATATGATTCCTTAAATACTCCAGAATCAGATATTGTGGCAGCGGCGAGGTCTTTTGCTGAAATGGTTCCTGCCGCAATTCATATGTTCTTTCCTCAAGACTACGATCAAGCAGCTTTTACAATCACAATTGTAAAAGACGTTCCCAAAATGCGTCCACAAGTAGGTGATTGTGGAGTATACGCACTCAAATACATTGAGTGTCACATGTTAGGATTGCCGCTATCAGCAAGAGAACTGTGTAATGCCAAAATGATGACCTGGAGGACGAAGCGCGCTGCAGAGGTGTTGGATGAGACATCTTCGTATACCGATCAACGCATGTGTGATGAGTCAATTATTGCAAGTATCTACGATCCCTACGACGTTCAAATTTAATTGCTTGGTTAGTAAATATATGTATATAGTAAATAGGGAGATTTGTTCTACTAAATATTACATTAACCAAACTCTGCGGCGTACAAGCAGAATTTAAGTTTTTCCTTCCTTAGTAGAAGAGAACTTATTCTGCTTATTCTTCGTTTACACGCATCATCATAAACTACGCTGATAGATTGTAAACCGAGAATACGCAGCACCTGCTCATACTCTGCATCTGCTTTGCTTACACTCAGCATAAACATGGGCAGAATAAGTTCTCTTCTACTAAGGATGAAAAACATAAACTCTGTGGCGTACAAGCAGAATTTATGTTTTTCCTTCCTTAGTAGAAGAGAACTTATTCTGCCCATGTTTGTGCTGAGTGTAAGCAAAGCAGATGCAGAGTTTCATTGAAGTTGGAATATCTAGCGTCATCACTCTTGTAATTAATTTTAAGTGGATTTCGTCAACAACTATTGTATTTATGAAGTGGGTCCACTCTTGTATTTCGTAACTCGGTCCACTCTTGTATTTATGACGTGGGTTATCTTCAACACTTCTTCTTTATTTGTAGAGCACATATAGCCGACTTTTAATGGAGCCATCTGTAGCCTCTGTCTTCAATCCGATGAACGATAATGAATCTTCCGCGAGTTCAACAACTGTATTTGAACGATCCGGATTGAAGATTCCTTCAGTTTTACTAATGAACCATAACCCGAGATATTTTCAGCAATCCACGGAGTTCATAACTAAGGTAAAGGTGTTGCATGTTTTTCAAGAGTTTTCCATTGTTGTTTCTTATGTATCTATAATTTATTTTATGCAGCTTAACGAGAAGTACCGGCGAGCAATCAAGACTCACGAGAAAAATCTTGAAGAAACAGGCTAAACTTCACAAGAAACAGAAGAGAATCGAGAATATTATAAAACGGCTCGAGGCCCATCCTTCAGAATGGGAACAACTTAGATTTGATAAAATATCCCCTATCCCAGAAATTATCCGCCAGGTATTTCACAATGATCAAGACGAATAAGAACATGTACCAGTTTTTGCTAGAATTTTTTTGAAATAAATTTAGAAAAGGAATATGAAGAATCATCCCATTTTCCAGCAGAGAAGTTGATGTTTATTATAAATGCAGAGTTGATGTCAAAAAAAAAAAAAAATTATAAATGCAGAGAAGAAGAAGTAGTAAACACAGAATCTGCAGAAACATACATGGTACGTATATAAACATAAGTTCAAAATCTGCCTAAAATATGCTCCAAACCTAGGTCCTCTGCTTCGCATACTTTTTTGGTACTCTGCTTCTATATTTGAGTCTATTTGTACTCTGCACCAAAATCTGGCCGTAGTTTGCATCCAAAACGAGATGTAGGTTACTCTGCACCAACCGTAGTTTGCATCCAAAAGGAGATGTAGTTTGAAAGTTTTGAATACACACATAAACACAAGTCGAAGAAAAGAGTACAAACAACAAATCCAAGAAAAGATAAACAACATCAAATAAACTAAATGTTGTTGAAATTTTAAGAAAAGTAAAATAATTAGGATAACAAGACTTCTACATAACTTTAGTCCTCCATAAACGAAAGATCAAGTTTTAACCAATCAATACGAGGAACTGTAATTCCTCTCAGCTCCTCCTCAGCAATCATTTCTTTCTCTGCTAACTGCTGCCGCCTAGCATCCATGAACACTTGTTCTTCATGCATCATCTTCTCCAACATAGAGCGTTTACCGGCTATTCTTTCCAACTTGAGTTTGACGCGGTGAGCTTCGTCATTCGCTCTCATTTAAGATCGCACCAGCAGAAGAATTGCCCTCAGGCGATCCTTTCCTTCCTTTTCCGCCTCCATAACTGCATCATTCCGCTTCTCTTCTGCTTCCAACTCCAGGTCTGAC
This sequence comes from Pseudoturritis turrita, assembly GCA_900406555.1. NCBI lineage: Eukaryota > Viridiplantae > Streptophyta > Magnoliopsida > Brassicales > Brassicaceae > Pseudoturritis > Pseudoturritis turrita. Next base: position 23,613 of record OVBL01000358.1, on the reverse strand, counting down.
ATTGGTGCTTTTCTTTTTTTCGAATGATCTGCGGCCATGATGTCTTGAATATGTGCCTGTAAAAGAGTAAAATGCCGAGAATGTGTTGAGTAGAAGAGAAGCCGCAAGTTATTTTGAGGGTTCTTCTTTCTTTTATAGACGAGAGGGATAAAGCAAAACCACGTACGTTAGTTTTTTTCGCTTAGCTGTCATTTCAACGGTCCACCTTCCCATCATTTAACCCGTTATTTCGTAGAGTATATGCAGAGAAGGTGCCTAAGCAGAGTACTATTAAATTTATTGCAGAATATAAACAGAGTAGTCGCAATCACTGCCATTCTTTACTTAACGTGTTCTATCATGTATGATCGACACGTGGCGTATGTCGTATTGTAGTAGAATGTACCTTGTTTCTCGTGTTCAATAATGCGATGATCGACACGTGGCCCTTGGAATGGAGCAGCATCATCTCAGAGGCGTCTAGTAATAGCTGCAGAGAATGACTAATTAGGGCTTTCATACCGATACGGTTTCCTTTCAACGAGTATAAAAGATCTCTTCTTTATTTGGGTGTAAAAACTAAGATAATTTATCCTTTCCTCCATCAGTCTCAAACAAACAAAACAAAGATAATCCAAAAGCTACAGAACGCAAGCGTATCTTTTATTCTTCTTTTCTACCCATCAGTCTCACCAATCTTCTTTGAATCCGATGTATGCCTTTTCCTCATCTTCTTCTTCCTCTGGCGGGAGCGAACCCAACAGTGTGATTCCTGCTCTGCTAAGGAATTCGGATTGGTTCAAATATCCAGAGGTACAAGATGTGCCCGGGATTCCTCCGGTAGGCTATATCACCGTCTATTGGTCTTCCTTTCGGGCAGGTTTTCGCCATCGCCTGTCTTTTTTTTATGATGGAGTTTTGTAAAAAACTTCGGATTGCACCCAGCCAATTTAATGCCCGCCCATGGGGGTTGATAAACGCCCTCCAAATATTGTCGGACTTATCTGGAATCACTGTTTCCAGTGCTATGATTTTTGAGGCTTTTGAGGTTAGGAGTATAGACCCCAGGTCTAATAGATATGAACTTGTTCTTCGTGACGGTTGCAGATCTCCAGTTGAACTTCCCCTCCAAATTGAGGGTGGTGATGATGACAATATTCACTACTTCTTTGTTCGTCATTCCGGTCCTGATGGACTTCCCCGCTTGTGGTCTGATTCAGGTAATTTCCATCTTACAAAAAATTCAATAGACTCTGGCGAATTGATCAAGCTAAATCTTTTAACATGCGTTTTCTCTCTGTTGCGCTTCATCAGTTCTAACAAAGCAGAACCATCGCACATATCCCGATTTTCCTAATGCCCTTTTTTGATTTCACTCCCTTACCGGCGCCCTGAGTTTCTTCTCTCCGATGCCGCAGTTGACGGGAGTTCTCTTCGGGCGGATATCGACGAAGCAGAGGTCCGTCCAGGTAGCCTGGATCGCCTTAGGCTTACTTGGCAAAACGTGTATCCGTCTCGCATCACTAATTTTCATTGTCCTCGTTGCGAGGAGTTGGAGTTGGAGGGAGAAGTCCTACGTGCTAAAATATGTGGCTTGGAGACTCGGCTTCGGAATGTGGAGAGGGCTGTGGATTCGGTTAGGGTTGTGGCAACAACTTTGACCCAGCAGTCAAGGTTCTTGGATCGTATAAGTCGCGAGTTTGGATCGGCCGACGTTGGCTGCGATGTTCCTGGGAGTTCTAGAGGGATGAAGCGCGACCGTTTCCCGGACACTTCGTAGAATATCACCTGTTTTTTATCTATTTAGTTTTGTAATTGTCACATTTATCTATTCAGTTTTGCTATTGATCTGCCGTTGGTTTGCTATTGATCTGCCATTGGTTTGCGACTAAATAATGATGACATGGCGAGATATGCCAAATGGATAGAAATGTTATTAACACTACACCTATACATTGTCCTTTGATTCTTCTGTTATATAACAAATGCGTGCTTTTTTATCGTTTATTTTTTACAGTACCATTAGGATGAGTTCTATATATGGGTATCAGCCCGTATTTGCCACGAGATTGATAATGTTTAAAAATTCAAAGATATTTGAATTTTCAATTTTCCCTAAACCGTAGAATTCAAATAGACTTTTCCCAGCCTCTTCTGTAAAATGCTAAGTAAAAGCAAACTCACCACATAAATCTGCAGTTTATGCAGCATATTTTTACTGCAAGTTAAATCAAATATAACATCTACTGCAACTCAACTTTGATACTAGATGCTACCATTCGGACTCATCAGCTGATAGAGTGTCCAGCAAAATGGGCCCCAGAAAGGAGTACGCAGATTAAAAATAGATGTCTGCGATTATCGACAAGTCCTAGGCAGAGTAAGAGCAGTATATGAAGTTTGCTCGTACTCTGCTGTCTTGAAGTTTGAATATTATACTATAATTTTCTACTAATTCAATAAGTTTATTGGGTTGCTGCTAAAAACTTATTTATAAAAGTAGTTCTACGTCGAATCAAAAGTAATTGGCGCAACCCGATCTTGCCATTGATGGCTGCAGAGTATGGCCGTATACGACTGCATGATGTGATGTGAGTTGATATTGCTTTGACTCTTAACATTTTTAATGGAACCGTGAAAAGTAAGTTTCATTTTTACTATATATTCTTAATTTATTATATACGTAATGATTACGTATTCACAATCGTAAATGTTTTTGAGACAATAAAAATACTATTGGTTTTTGGGAAGTTTAATATAAGGTTAGGATAAATGCAGAGACAAAGCAGTGCTATGCGTAGAGAATTAGCAGCGTCTGTTCGTACTCTGCAGTAGGGAAGTTTGAAATATTTTCCTATAACTTATCTAAAATATTATTTCGGAATAACGGTAATTATACGTTATTGTTTATTTTACCAATTAAAAGTAGAGTAAGTAAATGCATGACACTGGGCATTCTAACAAACGGTTATTAATGTTATGGTACATTCAGCTATGATCTACGTAAAATGTGCCGTAATCTGCTTTACACCATATTTGCATAACATTTGCAGTGAACATAAAAGAATACGCAGAATAAAATAGAGGTCTGTTCTTCTTCTTCTGTTGTAGGCAGAGTAAGAGCAAAATAAATACTAACATTATTTAATAAGCAGATTATAAATAGAGAAAGAGCAGAGAAAGCGCAGCATATTAGTTTGCTCGTACTCTGCTGTGGTGAAGTTTGAAATATTATACTATAACTTTTCGAAATATCTCCAATGACCAATTCAATAATTTTATTGAGTTGCGTCTAAAAAGTTATTTTTAAAAGTAGTACTACGTCGAATCAAAAGTTATTGTCGTATCAATTAAAGAAGTCCGCTCTTCCTCTGCTAGAGTGTCCATCAATATGGGCCCCATAATAAAGAATCGTAGAAACTAGCAAATAAGTCCCCTTTTACCAATTAAATGCAGAGTAAGTTAATGCATGACACTGCTCATTCTAACAATTACGGCAATGCCTTGTTTCTCGTATTGCATCATGCGATTATCGACACGTGGCGCTTCGCGAACCAAACTTGTGATGTGATATTGCTTTGACTCTTTAACATTTTTTGGAACCGTAAAAAGTCAGTTTTGATTATTTACCGTTCTTCAATCCAATCGTTTCTTCAAAACTTCTCAGGCTCCAACACTTTTCTCCAAACATTTCAGGCTCAAAACTTTTCTTCCAAACTTTTCTCTAAAACTTTCAGTATAAAAAATGGCTCATTTAGATATGTTTCTAGACTTGTCACTCATGAAGAATGGTGGAAGAATCTTGGTTCAAGTCGTAAGAGAATTTGGAGAGCACTATGCACGCTTTCAACCTGAAAGACACTTGCTTCTCGCTGATTATCACGCTGTAAGAAATGCATGCTTTGATGTCCTTATGTGGTCTCTTAGGAATACATGATTTTGTTTAATTTTTAGAGGAATAGATACAATCCTTGGTTTTATGGTTTAGGGTGTTTGGATCTCTGCAACCATTCGAAATCATCTGTTGTCAAAGTTTGAAGACGTAGCTGAAGGGGAATGGTATTTGATTAGGGATTTTGAAGTGACGATGAGGCCGGGTCAGTGGAAACTGACACACCATGAGTTCCATATCTTCTTCCATGAAGAATCGATCATTAAAAAGGTAGCATGAATCTGTGGTAATCATATGGTGTCGTTATCTCCATTTCACAGAGTTCTAAACGGCTCATTGCATAAGAAGATTAGTGTTGGTAAGTATTGATGGAATATTAGTTGTTTGATTTTCCATTTCACGTCAGATTTCTTAATCTATATTCATGTTGCTATATAACACAGTTGATTTGCTTGGTGCTATTGTGAAAGTCAAGAAATTAGAAATTTATCAAGGCTTCACAGATGACGTTTACATTGTCCCTGGTCACAAAGTTCTACACTTCACATTGAGGAATTTCAGGTAAGTTAATTATGTTTATAGTTTAGGATGTCTTTTGAGAACGAAGTACTATAAATTCATCTTTGTGAGCTGCAGCGGCGAAAATATCAACTGTATTGCGTAGGGAACATTTGCTGATGAATTTGAGTACTTCTGGCGACTTCAGCCAATTGGGAAGGTCATATTCTGCGTGCTACGAAATTGGAATATGGACTATTTTGGAGGTAGTGTTACTACTTCATTCAACCATAGAGAACTATTGCAACATATATGAGTAGGTGACTCTTTGGCATTGCAGGTGAGATACGTGTCTCGGCTCTCTACCCATTCTCTGAACTCCTCATAAATCCAGCAATTCCTGCCATTGAAGAAGCAATCCAGCAACTAAGGGTTGTTAAGACCGATGGTTTCTCAATGGTTGAAGATGCATACATTGATGACCCTATTCAGTACCACCTAGAATAAACCTCGTCAACTGTGTTGTTTAATGTTATTGCACTCGATCTTTTGAGACTCGGAGTAACACTTTTCTATGTCTCGTTATAATAGCTCAGTAATTTATGTATACTTTTATTTTGTTTTGTTAGACCTTTGTGGATGAAAACAAGTTGAGAAGATGCAGTTTATGCACAGTGTTAGCGATGTAGATGCAGCCTAAATGCAGAGTCCGCCCATCATCTGCTTTCAGATGCAGAGTACAAGCAGATACTGCACCTTCGCTCAAAATAACCAATAACAGAATTGATCCGCGAGTTCAAAATGAAACACTTATAGCAAACGAGTCTTCAGAAGATAATAAAGCAAACATAGAAAAGACACTAAAGAACACACAGATGCAGCCTAAATGCAGAGTCCACCCATCATCTGCTTTCAGATGCAGAGTACAAGTAGATATTGCGCCTTCGATCAAAATAACCAATAACCGAATTGATCCGTGAGTTCAAAATGAAACACTTATAGCAAACCAGTCTTCAGAAGATACTAAAGCAAACATAGAAAAGACACTAAAGAACACACAGATGCAGCCTAAATGCAGAGTCCGCCCATCATCTGCTTTCAGATGCAGAGTACAAGCAGATACTGCACCTTCGCTCAAAATAACCAATAACCGAATTGATCCGCGAGTTCAAAATGAAACACTTATAGCAAACCAGTCTTCAAAAGATAATAAAGCAAACATAGAAAAGACACTAAAGAACACATAGATGCAGCCTAAATGTAGAGTCCGCCCATCATCTGCTTTCAGATGCAGAGTACAAGCAGATACCCTGACTGTCCAGATTTGCCTTTTCCAAATTGTGCCACTGAGCACGAATATCAACCTGGATGCGAAAACTGCTACCTGTATTGGTTCGCAAGACAGCTTTGCCGCATTATATAGGAGATTTGAACTATTTCTTCTAATTTTATTTGTTTCTGTATTTATAAATCCTTGAAAAGTTATGATTCTGTAATTCAAGATGTGAATTTTAATTGAATAACATGTTTTACCCTCGGATTTGTTGAGCATATATATTTTTTGAATGAAACTAAAAGTAAAATCTATAGTAGAGCACAGGAAGATTAATAGCAGATTACTAGATGATTCATGCAGATATCAGACGCAGACTTCGCGATACTTGATGCAGATGCAGACTCTGCGATACTGACTATTTTATGATACCCACATCAAACTAAAAGACTAACATAAAAAACCGGAGCACCATAAATAAAGACAAATAAATAAAGTTATAAACCAAGATTTGTTTCCTTGTTTAAATAAACTTGAAGCCAGAGTGAAGCCAGAGTAAAGCCAGAGTGAAGCCAGATTCAAGCCAGATTCAAGCCAGAGTCAAGAAAATGGGCATGTTTTTTGATTGTGTCCTGCATTATGGCATTTTGAGCACATGTGATGAATTTTTCGGCTACTCTGGAAAAGACTCTTTTTCATCTGTGGGGGTGGAGTACTCTGAGAAAGTTTAGCTTTCTTATTTGGTGTTTGAGTAGTCGGAGAATTATGAGATCGTTTCCTTCTCACCTTTGGGGATGGAGTAGTGGGTGAAATATTATCGCTGAATGGAGTACTCTGCTTCGTTTTCTTCGTAACGGATGGAGTCCTCTGCTTCGTTTGATTCATTGTGGATTGAGTCCTCTGCTTCATTTTTTGCTATGTGGATGGAGTACTCTGCGAAGGTTCTGTTTTTTTCTTTTTCCATTGATTACGCTTGAACCGCTTAGCCTTTTCAATAGCAGAAAAGTATCTCTTTGCCTTCGGTCTACCGGAAGGTACTCTTATGACTAGTGGCAGACATTGTTCACTAATTACGTGTGGTGGTAGAATCAAATATTTGTCTACAGGTTTTATAGGTTCTGAGTACGTTGAATACAAGTAGCCCTTTGTGAAATGATCATCCACCAGGGTAGTTTCATCAGTTTTTCGACTTAATGCTGCTTTAATCGCGTGCTCGCAGGGAATCTTCTCGACATCATATTGTTTACAAGTACAAAGTCTCTGCAATCATAAATTTCATAAATTTTAAAAAGGAATCGAACTCAGAGCAGATAAACAAGGCAAACATTTCCTGAGACTGGCAGACTTGCTCAGGATACGTTTCCTGAAACTGGCAGTGATAAATAGCAAAAAAAAACTTACATACCTTATGTAGATCAACCACACAATCATAATCTCCACCTGTAACATGGCTACAATTTGAATCAGTATGATGAACATTTAAAATTTCCAAGCTACCGTGTCTTTCATGCAGTAACTTTTCAACGTTTGGGGGGAAATTTGTTTTTAATGAGGCAGCTTTGTCTCGCCTTTCCACAAACCACCTTGACAACAACTTTCTAATAGCCTCCACGAAATGTTTAACAGGAAATGATCTGTCTTCCTTAAGCACGGCATTAATGGATTCTGCAATGTTGCTCGTCATTATACCAAATCTATCTCCTGGAAAATGTGCACAAGCCCATAATCGAAATTCCGCCTCTTCCAAGTAAACTGCTAATTCACTATTCTGACGACGAATCACACCAAACAATTTTTCAAAATCTACCAGTCGATATGCATATGCAGCACGACACACCAAACTGAGCATTGCATTCTTTTTGAACTTTAAGATGAGGTTATTTTTGAGGTGATAGTAACATACTTCCCTATCAGCTGCGGGGAAAACCTTCTCAATGGCCTTTGCGATTGATGGATGACGGTCAGAAATAATGGCCAAATTTTTATCATCAAGTATCACACCACGCAAATGTGTAAAAAACCATTCCCATGAAGCATCATTCTCTGAGTCTACAATCCCAAAAGCTATAGGAAATATACTCGAATCTGCATCTTGACCTGCAGCTACGAGCATAACACCTCTGTACTTTCTAGTTAGATGTGCTCCATCTACCACAACAATCCTCCTCAAGAACTCAAATCCTTTGATGGAAGCACCAAAAGCAATGAACAAATACTTAAACCTTTGTTGAGCATCACGTTCAAGCTTTGTAATCGTACCTAGATTGGCCTGCTCTATTTTGCATAGATAGGAAGGTAAGCCCTGGTAACCCCTCTCAAAAGTGTCTCTGACCAGCTCTCGTGCATATGCCAACGCTTTATGCGCCTTCGTATAGTCTATGTCAAGACAATGTAGTGACTTAATACAGTTCATTACATGCTTAGGCGTGATTCCTTTAAGATCATTACCACCACTAAACCTATCAACATACATCTTTCCAATAAATTTTGCATTAGCCTGTCGTTGACGAGAATACCTACAGACAGCAGAGCATGTATGAGCTTCTTTATATATCCGAACGAGAAATTCTGGAGATTCAGATGAAACTGACAGAGTCGACGCACGAATCCTCCAAGAACAATTAGGAACAAAACATTTCGCGATAAATAGTTTCTTCCTCGACGTGGCAATTTTGAAATCAAACTTCTCGATGACTGCAATCTTGCGTAATTGCATAATTAATGCTTCCTTGTCATCAAATATTTCGCCAACCTTAATGGATCCAGATTTCTTCATTGGTAATGGCTTCGTAGGCGTCTCATCAAATATATCGCATAATAAAGGCGGCATCTGCTGTTTCTTCGCATACTGTCGACAGTCTCTGCTGTTGTTCGGTGGTGGCATCATATGCTCGTCTTTAACATTACCAACATCATCAAAATCCACACCACCATCCTCTTTGACATCACAAGCTTCATCTTTACCCGCAGCTTCTGCTTTAATTCCATCGTTTCTTTTCCATGACACACAAAGCCGGATAACCTCTTTTTCGCCATTGTGATCAAGTTTGCAAGTTGCCTATCGTTATTCAAGAAGATAGGAGGTGAGTCGCTAGGAATTTTCTCCATGATATGTGTAGGCAACTTATAAGAAATCTCGACTGCATTCATCTGCGTTTCCAAGTTGTAATCTTCACAAACAATGCGGAAAAATTCCTCATACTTGATTTGGTCTTCAACCGCAAACAACTTGCTTCCTTTGCTTGAATCAACGTCGAAATCCCAACCCATTTTTACCTTCCATTGTCCAAAAACAGTCAACAAATGCAATATTATCTGCAAAAAAGAGAATGTTCAAAAGATCTGTAACACACTATCTTAGAAGATTTTTCGCAGAGCTCTACACTTTGGCAGGGTCTTTTAGAAATAGCTCTGCCAAAGACGTACTAGAGCTCTAGATGCAGTTTAGAAGATGGTGGTTTAGATAACTAGTGTAATGTTTTGAAGTGTTACCTGTGTTCGTTCTTCCCGAAAATATGCTCGTCTTCAACCCCTAGAATATATTTGACCAGCAGATATTGTTAGATGTAAACGAAGATTGTCTTTCCGAAGAATGTACGTACTTTCGTTCAAAATCGAAGTCTGTAAACAATCTTATACTCGGATTTCGCTTCCGTCTCTTTGAAAATATGAAATCTCCCTTTGGGGTGAAATCGAAATAGTAGATCTAGGTTAAAGGTGGAGAGGTTGAAAAGGTTTATAGCAAACTCAAAAAAAGTAAGATGTAATGGCATTCTTGTTATTATTGTGAAAAGAGAGGAGTACATCAAATCCGACCGTTTATACAATTTAGTTACGTTGCAAATGTCAAGCTATGCCCTGCTAACAGTATGCTACAGTCTGTCGAGCAATATCTGCCTTATGTCTACAAAAAAGCACACACAACATCTGCTTTAAGTCTACAAAAAAAGCACGCACAATATCTGCCTTAAGTCTACCACAACTGACACACTATATCTGCCTTAAGGCTACACAGTTAGCAGAGGTTAAGAAGAGTCTGTCCAGCCTTAGCCCTAAGGCTACACAATCGACACACTATATCTGCCTTAAGACTACAGAATTAGCAGAGTTTAAGCAGCGTCTGTCCAGCTTTAGCCTTAAGGCTACATAATTCACACACTATATCTGCCTTAAGACTACATAATTAGCAGAGTTTGTCCAGCCTTAGCCTTAAGGCTACACAATTCACGCAGATTCTGCCAAGCGTAAGGGTATTTTAGACATTTTCAAAAAAGTGTACTAGTTCTACAATTTTCCCTACGAAAGTACCCCGCTGGACATTAAAGTTAGAAAACGCACCATATCAACAACTGTCCCTATAATTTTTCAAAAAAAAAAAAAAATTCACCAATTTATTTCACAAAAAATCCAGAAAATAATTTCCTCAAAAGTCACAAAGGAACAAAGGCATGTCTAACATGGTGGCTAAATGAATATAATCTTCTGATTAAATAGGCCCAAATTATCTTTTTATGTTAGAAGCATTAATAACCTTTGTAAACATTATTTCATTTTCGTTGATAACCTTTATGTTTATTAACGCAAGCATATTTCTTTATCTCTTTATCTATTTATTTAACATTATTTGTGAGCATATTTATATGTCATCTCCATAATTATTTTCATAAAAAGAATTATGACATGGCAAGACACTAATCACTCTCCCATAAATAATTATGACATAACATTTTCACCAACAAATATTTGCAAATATTTTTTCACGGATTCTTCAAAAACAAAATTGAATCAATTAAACTTAAATGTAATAAATTATGATGTATCATCTTAACTTAATAAGTACCAAAAATACACTTATTTACATCCAAATGTTATTGTGATTATAAATTGAAATTAAAAATTCAATTATTAAATATCATTATCGATTATTACATTGCCAATCAATTAATAATTTGTTATAAAATTACACTAACAATAATCACAACAATTAATAATTTAAAATAAATTAAATTGTATTCACACAAACGTATGGTGTATTCTCTTTAAAAAATATTAACCTATCAATAATCAACACAATTAAGTCCATTCATTATAAACTAAAAATAATTCAAATTCAGGGAAAAAAAATATTATAATATGATTGTTGCTAAATCGATACTAAATTGATCTACAATATACATGGATCTTACATTTATGATTCATTTTGTGTTATAATATGATCTAATAAATACATAACTTCGTAAGAATATCAATCCTATTGTATAACCAAACTATTTTAATTTTATGAACTTTATATATACTTGTTCACATAGCTAGGTTAATGATAATATATATGTTAAAGTGTATAGCATATATGAGAAACATGTAAATTCTTCCACTTGTTTTATTATAATTCATACTTATACATTCAAAATATATAACATAATATATAACATAACATTTATGCTTCATCATCTAAACCATTGTTAGAATCTTCATCTTCTTCATCAGTAGTTTCCTTGTCCTCATAAGTAAATTCGTCGTCGGGATTTTCTTTGTCTGTAGCATCAGGGAGTATTTCAACTTCTCGATTTTGCGGATCAATGAGAATGATATTGTCTGTATGTTGTTCAGGAGTTGACATATCTATGGAAGCTTCATATTGCATAGGCTCGTCGTCAGATTCAACTATATTCCTTTTGGGGATATTTTAAGCACAGATAACCATGAAATCCTGGTTTTGTTAACCCGTGGGTATGGAATGAAACAGACTTGATCCGCTTGTGATGTGAGGACGAATGACTCATATTTTGTATAAGAACGCGATCCATTAACGTCAATGACACCAAACTTGCTCAATCAAACGCCACGTCCAACAACTAGATCAAACCAATCACATTTGAAAAGTGTGCACTTTAAGTTAACCAATCCAGGATAGTGTACTTCAACAATATCTTGTATAATGCCATAGAAATCGGTATCCCCAACTCGAACCACCACACCGTAATTTGCAGTTACGCGATTTCTACCACGTCCGAACGTGTGAAACACATAACCTCGTGTAAAATACATCGGGGATGACGTTATCTTCCCCATAAGACCCTGAACCATCTCTAAACCATACATGGTATGAGGTGTCTTCATATGCAACCTGAAAAATATATTATGCACCATGTAAATAGGTTCGTTTCAAGTATATATATATACACAAATTAATAACTTACTTGGGTCTTTAACCATTTAGCAAAGTGTTTGGCTTTAAGTTTTTCAAACTCATCCGGTGATGCATTTGGGAAAGCCTCGTAAACCTGTCGAATGAATTCACTAGTAGAAAAATATAGTTATAATAAATGTTTGTTTATATAGCATATGATATAATTAGGTCAGAACCTTAATATATAATAGAATAATATATATATACCTCTTAAATGGCCCCACTTCATCACATTGTAAGAAATTATACGTGTGTGCACAATTGTAGTCCTCGTGAGAGGACCATTCTTCTTCTTTTATGATTTCGGCATGCCTACCAACTGCTGAGAATATATCAGGCACATCAAACACTGGATAAGTTGGTGCCACGCCACCATCGTCGTACCTACGCGGAGCTTTTTTCTGTGTGCGGTCGGTTCGGGGGGGGGGGGAAGTATAAGCTGAAATGAGAGATTTTTTCCGTTAAAACTTCCCATACCAATTGACCCTTCTACCCTTGTAAGGTTCTTTGCCTTCGTCTTTAAATGTTTCATGAAGCGCTTGAAAGGGTACATCCAACGAATCTGAACGAGTCATCCTAGGCCAGCTTCGTACGGGAGATAGATAGGAAGATGCTCCATCACATCAAAGAAAGACGGCGGGAATATCTTCTCTAAATTGCACAACAATATCGGAATGTTATTATCCAATTATTGAATTCCATCCTCAGTTAGAGTTCGTGCACACAGATTCCGAAACAATGCCCCAACACCTGAAACAATGTTTCCATATCAATCAAATACCAGTCTACTTACAATTTCCATTTGATTATATATGTGTATACTAAAAAAAAAAATTTACCTGCAAGTGCTTCATGCACATTCGTTGGTAGAAGCTCTGCAAATACGAAAGGCAATAATCTCTTCATAAACCCATGACAATCATGACTCTTCATACCTGAAAACTTTTTGCCTTGTTCAACAGACTTAGAGAGCTTTGAGACGTATCCATCGATTTCCCTTCCGATGAAAATCTAAAGATAGGCACTGGAGCTCTCCCATCTCCCGTGAGATGCAACTCAGCTCTTGAGCATATAGCAGGCAAGTCGAGTCTAAACTTGATGTTTTCTTTAGTCCTGCCCTGCACATTCAAGATTGTGTGCATGATGTTATCAAAAAGGTTTTTCTCAATATGCATCACATCAAGATTGTGGGCCAGTAGATGATCCTTCTAGTACGGTAGGTCCCAGAAAATGCTCCTCTTATGCCAGTTGTGTTCTTCATGATATATATCTGGCATATTGGTCAGAATATTAAGCCAGTTACCCCCACGTTTGACTGTGTCCTGACCTCCGTAATAATCAATTTGTTCTTCAATTTGTTCCCCCCGATAGAGAATGAGGTGCGGCGATAAGTATACTTTTGTCCTTCCTGAACAAACTCTTGGTCCACCGGTATGGATGATTCCTAAGGAGAAATCTGCGGTCACAATCAAACCAGCAAGATTTCCTACCATTTCTGAGTTGAAAGCATATGTCTCATTTAGGCAATACAGACATGACAATCTTCCATGCGTTATCAAACCAGATAACATTCCGTACGCTGGAAAATCGCTTATGGTCCACATAATCACAGCCCGCATTGTAAAATTTCTTTGCCTGGAGTAATCAAACGTACGAACACCGGTAGACCACAACTGGTTCAACTCGTGTATAAGTGGCTGCAAAAACACATCAAGAGATCTTCTTGGATGCTTCGGACCAGGGACTAAAATACTCAAGAACATAAATTCTCTCTGCATGCACATATCAGACAGAAGGTTATAAGGTGTTAATATAATCGGCCACAACAAATATTGCCTACCTGACATACCGAATGGACTAAAACCATCTGTACATAGCCCAAGATAAACATTACACTTCTCTTTAGCAAAATTGGATTGTACCGACTTAGAGTGTTTCCAAGCTTCTGATTGATATAGCCATTGTAGCCTTTCAGTTATGGGCAGGAACCACATTCTCTGGTACGACACTTTTGGCAAAATCGACATTCCTGCAAATTTCCATCATCTTTCCAAAATATCATGCAATTGTCAATGCAAACATCTATCATCTGAGAGGACAAACCTAAACTAGAGACCAGCTTATGTATGTCGTAATATGACTCAGCTGCCTGATTAGCCTCTGGCAAATACTCTTTCAAAAGAGCTGGCCAATCATCCATGCAACACTCGGATTCATTCTGATCAGACTTAATTGTCATCATTCTAGATGCCAATGGCAATTTAGATAGACTTCTCTACATCGTTCGTAGAGTGGCTGTTTTGCAGAATCAAGCATATCATAAAAAAATTTAGCATCTACATTAGGTTCTCAACAACATCACTAGGAGCTGACGTAACTCCAGGAAATGCATCGGTTACCATTTCTTCGAACCTATTATGTTATAATCCGACATCATTGTTCATAATTAACAAATTGATGATGATGCTGATCATATTGCTCATTTGAATAGCCATGATCTACTAGTTGGTAACTGCTACTACTACTACCCGCAGTTTCATTCCCATATCCATCCCCATGATAAAACCAAACATAGTTACCTAGCTATTCTGTCTAACGGTCTGTTGGGTGTTGATCGGCGTACAGAAATTCCCCTTAACCTAGCTAGGTTGGTGATAGATTTGGCAACTTTCGCAGGGTATCCCTGGGGGAGGGTTGCTTATAAAGATCTTGTTGAGCAGGTTAAGTTAGTAACTAAAGAGAAGATATGGCAAGACTCTTATGTTTTGAAGGGGTTCGTGCAAGTTCTACAGGTCTGGGCGTATGCTTATGTGCCCAAAGTGGGAGAAAATTTGGGAACACCTATAGCTTTTGAAGGTACACATCTGCTAAGATACAAGGGAAAAGTTGGCAGACCCGATATGGAGAAGATCTTCTCGAGTGAAGAGGTATGTATATCTTTGGCATAGTTTGTAAAAATGTAGAGTTTTGGCAGAGTAAGCCACAGTGGCAGCTTCTGCAAAAAGACTCTGCCACAAGTTTACATATTCCCATCGCTAGACTTCTGGCAGAGTTACGCTGACTTTTGGCTGAAATTTATGTAACCATATGTTGTTTTGTAGGTGATTGTAACTATGTGTGAGAGATCCCGGGCAGAAATCTATCCACGTTGGAAAGGTAACGACGTAATAGATGTCAAGCTTGATAATCTCATCAAATACATTCTCTCTGACCAGCCGTTGTCGGACATCAAATGGAGGGTCTCAAAAGCGCCGCCAGTCCCAGAAAACCGCACTGGAAAAAAAGGAAAGTAGATAATGAAGGAAAGAGAGGAAAAGGAAAAAAGAGGAAGGGAATTGAAGAGCGAGATGGGGAAAAGAGGAAGAGGAAGCGGAAGGGAATTGAAGAAGAAGGCGGAAGGGAATTGAAGAAGAAGAAGAAGAAGAAGACGACGGACGGTATGTCATGAAACCGAAGTTCTCTGTAGCTAAAATCCCATCTACTGGTTCAACAGATTTCGTCGAGATCATTGAATTTATCCTAGATAAACAGCAGACCAAGTTTGACGCAGTTGTAGCTAGAATTGAAAACGCCAGACTTGAGCAGCAACGAGTAAATTTGGAACAGCAACGAACCAGCATGGAACATCATACTATTTTGGGTGAAACCTTAAAAAAGTTGGCACAGGTCGTTGAAAAGCTGATGGAGAGGATGACTTGTTTCGAGCAAGATACTCGCTTCTCTAACAATAAACTAAAACCTGACAATCGCATGGTATGTCCAACTCAGCAATTGTTGAAATAAAAGCACTGGCATGATATGCGATATCATGCTCTATCAGATGTGGTAAAACAATAGAGGGGCAAGGCATACTCTGCTTGCCTAGGTTGTATCATTCATTTATGTGAGACATGTAATTGTTACGGCAGACTAATAATGGCATTCAATTCTATTCATCATTGGCATCCCTTAATATCCTATACGGCAGAGTATGCCCTTAAGGTGTAAGAGGTTGAAGCTGAGTTCATGTAACAGTCATTACTTTGAAATTTTGCAGAATGACGAAGAAGAGACGACGGTGGATAACAAAGGAGATGGCAAAGACAACGAAGGAGAAGGAATCAAGGTTGTTGCCTCTGGCTCCTTTTCAAATGAGAAAGTAAGAGATGGCAAAGAAAAAGTAACTGATAATGGCATCGAGGCAGAGGATGCCAAACAAGAACAAGTAGGAGATGATGCAAAAATAGATTGCAGTGAAAAGGCAGATGGCATCGAGGTAAAGGATGCCAAACAAGAACATCTTCAAGATATGTTCCATGGGGAAAAAATATACAAATGTGAAAAGGCATAGGATGCCAAAGAAGAACATCTTCAAGATGATGGTAGAGTTGGAGATGTTGAAAAAATTGATGGGAGTGAAAAGGCAGGGGATGCCAAAGAAGAACATCTTCCAGATGATGGTAGAGTTGGAGATGTTGAAAAAATTGATGGGAGTGAAAAGGCAGGGGATGCCAAAGAAGAACATCTTCCAGATGATGGTAGAGTTGGAGATGTTGAAAAAAGTGATGGGAGTGAAAAGGCAGGGGATGCCAAAGAAGAACATCTTCAAGATGATGGTAGAGTTGGAGATGTTGAAAAAAGTGATGGGAGTGAAAAGGCAGAGGATGCCAAAGAAGAACATCTTCAAGATGATGGTAGAGTTGGAGATGTTGAAAAAAGTGATGGGAGTGAAAAGGCAGAAGATGACAAAGAAGAACATCTTCAAGATGATGGTAGAGTTGGAGATGTTGAAAAAAGTGATGGGAGTGAAAAGGCAGAGGATGCCAAAGAAGAACATCTTCAAGATGATGGTAGAGTTGGAGATGTTGAAAAAAGTGATGGGAGTGAAAAGGCAGAAGATGCCAAAGAAGAAAAAGGAGATAATGATCCCAAAGCATGCCTTCAGGCAGAGGATGCCACTCCTGCAGATGAAACTAATGTATGCATTAAGGATCCCATTACGGCATTGATAACCAACGTCTGCATGGAAACAGTTGCTTCGACTGCTGAAGATGGTAAAGGCTCAGTGATTGACACTGAAATCATTGAAGAAAGAGGAAGAGGAAGAGGAAGAGGAAGAGGAAGAGGGAGAGGAAAAGGAAACTCCCAGCCAGTTAATATCATTGAACCATCATTGGATTCAGTCCACCCAACTACATCTCAAATCGAAATATACGAAAGCTCCAGAAATCTTCGCCAGACCAACAAGCTAACAACAAGGAGGAGTGAAAGGTTAAGCAAATTGACTGCGCTTCCTGTTGTACCTAGCAACAACGCAAAACCAGTGGCCCAGAAATCTGCTTACGAAATTGTATTTGGAGATGTTGACAAAACACTGGTGGACAAGATGAACGTATTCAGAGCCGATGAGTAAGTACACACAGCATATAAGATCGTCTATTTTATCTTGCAGTCTAACTTGAATGTTGATTTTCTTCGACAGAACAAATATTTATCCATTTGGAGGGAAAAAAACGGCCCGTGAATTCTTCAACTTACTTTTGAAGCCTAGGAAATGGTTACACGATATGGTAAGTACATTCTTCCTCGTCAACAGTGGGTCTGGCAAAAGTGTTTATTTCATGTTTAGCTGGCAGACCGTTGTTGTTGTGTATCTAGTAGACTCTGCTTTGGTGCCTAACATTTGTCCTTCTTTTATTATCAGCACCTTGACGCAGCACTTAACTTGTATAGACTAAGGCTAAAGAGAAATCCTAGTTCTTTCAAGAGTCCGCGGATTGCTATATTGGATGCAGCATTTCAAATGCTTTGGAAGAATCGGTACAAGGACTGGCGTAAGCTTGAAAGATGGCCTGGTGGTACTTACGAGAATGTACACGGTATTCTTCCAGCTTATGCTGCAACAAATTTGGCCTGGGGCAAAGACGTTGATACGTTATACTTCGTTCTACATGTGAGCTCGAATCATTGGGTTGGGACGGTCATATCATTGGTTGACCGGGTTGTCTACATATATGATTCCTTAAATACTCTAGAATCAGATATTGTGGCAGCGGCGAGGGCTTTTGCTGAAATGGTTCCTGCCGCAATTCATATGTTCTTTCCTCAAGACTACGATCAAGCAGCTTTTACAATCACAATTGTAAAAGACGTTCCCAAAATGCGTCCACAAGTAGGTGATTGTGGAGTATACGCACTCAAATACATTGAGTGTCACATGTTAGGATTGCCGCTATCAGCAAGAGAACTGTGTAATGCCAAAATGATGACCTGGAGGACGAAGCGCGCTGCAGAGGTGTTGGATGAGACATCTTTGTATACCGATCAACGCATGTGTGATGAGTCAATTATTGCAAGTATCTACGATCCCTACGACGTTCAAATTTAATTGCTTGGTTAGTAAATATATGTATATAGTAAATAGGGAGATTTGTTCTACTAAATATTACATTAACCAAACTCTGCGGCGTACAAGCAGAATTTAAGTTTTTCCTTCCTTAGTAGAAGAGAACTTATTCTGCTTATTCTTCGTTTACACGCATCATCATAAACTACGCTGATAGATTGTAAACCGAGAATACGCAGCACCTGCTCATACTCTGCATCTGCTTTGCTTACACTCAGCATAAACATGGGCAGAATAAGTTCTCTTCTACTAAGGATGAAAAACATAAACTCTGTGGCGTACAAGCAGAATTTATGTTTATCCTTTCTTAGTAGAAGAGAACTTATTCTGCCCATGTTTGTGCTGAGTGTAAGCAAAGCAGATGCAGAGTTTCATTAAAGTTGGAATATCTAGCGTCATCACTCTTGTAATTAATTTTAAGTGGATTTCGTCAACCACTATTGTATTTATGAAGTGGGTCCACTCTTGTATTTCGTAACTCGGTCCACTCTTGTATTTATGACGTGGGTTATCTTCAACACTTCTTCTTTATTTGTAGAGCACATATAGCCGACTTTTAATGGAGCCATCTATAGCCTCTGTCTTCAATCCGATGAACGATAATGAATCTTCCGCGAGTTCAACAACTGTATTTGAACGATCCGGATTGAAGTTTCCTTCAGTTTTACTAATGAACCATAACCCGAGATATTTTCAGCAATCCACGGAGTTCATAACTAAGGTAAAGGTGTTGCATGTTTTTCAAGAGTTTTCCATTGTTGTTCCTTATGTATCTATAATTTATTTTATGCAGCTTAACGAGAAGTACCGGCGAGCAATCAAGACTCACGAGAAAAATCTTGAAGAAACAGGCTAAACTTCACAAGAAACAGAAGAGAATCGAGAATATTATAAAACGGCTCGAGGCACATCCTTCAGAATGGGAACAGCTTGGATTTGACAAAATATCCCCTATCCCGGAAATTATCCGCCAGGTATTTCACAATGATCAAGACGAATAAGAACATGTACCAGTTTTTGCTCGAATTTTTTTGTAATAAATTTAGAAAAGGAATATGAAGAATCATCCCATTTTCCAGCAGAGAAGTTGATGTTTATTATAAATGCAGAGTTGATGTCAAAAAAAAAAAAAATTATAAATGCAGAGAAGAAGATGTAGTAAACGCAGAATCTGCAGAAACATACATGGTACGTATATAAACATAAGTTCAAAATCTGCCTAAAATATGCTCCAAACCTAGGTCCTCTGCTTCGCATACTTTTTCGGTACTCTGCTTCTATATTTGAGTCTATTTGTACTCTGCACCCAAATCTGGCCGTAATTTGCATCCAAAACGAGATGTAGGTTACTCTGCACCAACCGTAGTTTGCATCCAAAAGGAGATGTAGTTTGAAAGTTTTGAATACACACAGAAACACAAGTCGAAGAAAAGAGTACAAACAACAAATCCAAGAAAAGATAAACAACATCAAATAAACTAAATGTTGTTGAAATTTTAAGAAAAGTAAAATAATTAGGATAACAAGAGTTCTACATAACTTTAGTCCTCCATAAACGAAAGATCAAGTTTTAACCAATCAATACGAGGAACTGTAATTCCTCTCAGCTCCTCCTCAGCAATCATTTCTTTCTCTGCTAACTGCTGCCGCCTAGCATCCATGACCACTTGTTCCTCATGCATCATCTTCTCCAACATAGAGCGTTTACCGGCTATTCTTTCCAACTTGAGTTTGACGCGGTGAGCTTCGTCCTTCGCTCTCATTTGAGATCGCACCAGTAGAAAAATTGCCCTCAGGCGATCCTTTCCTTCCTTTTTTTCCTCCATAACTGCATCATTCCGCTTCTCTTCTGCTTCCAACTCCAGGTCTGACATTGGTGCTTTTCTTTTCTTCGAATGATCTGCGGCCATGATGTCTTGAATATGTGCCTGTAAAAGAGTAAAATGCAGAGAATGTGTTGAGTAGAAGAGAAGCCGCAAGTTATTTTGAGGGTTCTTCTTTCTTTTATAGACGAGAGGGATAAAGCAAAACCACGTACGTCAGTTTTATTCGCTTAGCTGTCATTTCAACGGTCCACCTTCCCATCATTTAACCCATTATTTCGTAGAGTATATGCAGAGACGGTGCCTAAGCAGAGTACTATTAAATTTATTGCAGAATATAAACAGAGTAGTCGCAATCACTGCCATTCCTTACTTAACGTATTCTATCATGTATGATCGACACGTGGCGTATGTCGTATTGTAGTAGAATGTACCTTGTTTCTCGTGTTCAATAATGCGATGATCGACACGTGGCCCTTGGAATGGAGCAGCATCATCTCAGAGGCGTCCAGTAATAGCTGCAGAGAATGACTAATTAGGGCTTCCATACCGATACGGTTTCCCTTCAACGAGTATAAAAGATCTCTTCTTTATTTGGGTGTAAAAACTAAGATAATTTATCCTTTCCTCCATCAGTCTAAAACAAACAAAACAAAGATAATCCAAAAACTACAGAAAGTAAGCGTATCTTTTATTCTTCTTTTCTACCCATCAGTCTCACCAATCTTCTTTGAATCCGATGTCTGCCTTTTCCTCATCTTCTTCTTCCTCTGGCGGGAGCGAACCCAACAGTGTGATTCCTGCTCTGCCAAGGAATTCGGATTGGTTCAAATATCCAGAGGTACAAGATGTGCCCGGGTTTCCGCCATCGCCTGTCTTTTTTTATGATGGAGTTTTGTAAAAAACTTCGGATTGCACCCATCCAGTTTAATGCCCGCTCATGGGGGTTGATAAACGCCCTCCAAATACTATCGGACTTATCTGGAATCACTGTTTTCAGTGCTATGATTTTTGAGGCTTTTGAGGTTAGGAGTATAGACCCCTGGTCTAATAGATATGAACTTGTTCTTCGTGACGGTTGCAGATCTCCAGTTGAACTTCCCCTCCAAATTGAGGGTGGTGATGATGACAATATTCACTACTTCTTTGTTCGTCATTCCGGTCCTGATGGACTTCCCCGCTTGTGGTCTGATTCAGGTAATTTCCATCTTACAAAAAATTCATTAGACTCTGGCGAATTGATCAAGCTAACTCTTTTAACATGCGTTTTCTCTCTGTTGCGCTTCATCAGTTCTAACAAAGCAAAACCATTGCACATATCCCGATTTTCCTAATGCCCTTTTTTTATTTCACTCCCTTACCGGCGCCCTGAGTTTCTTCTCTCCGACGCCGCAGTTGACAGGAGTTCTCTTCGGGCGGATATCGACGAAGCAGAGGTCCGTCCAGGTAGCCTAGATCGCCTTAGGCTTACTTGGCAAAACGTGTATCCGTCTCGCATCACTAATGTTCATTGTCCTCGTTGCGAGGAGTTGGAGTTGGAGGGAGAAGTCCTACGTGCTAAAATATGTGGTTTGGAGACTCGGCTTCGGAATGTGGAGAGGGTTGTGGATTCGGTTAGGGTTGTGGCAACAACTTTGACCCAGCAGTCAAGGTTCTTGGATCGTATAAGTCGCGAGTTTGGATCGGCCGACGTTGGCTGCGATGTTCCTGGGAGTTCTAGAGGGATGAAGCGCGACCGTTCCCCGGATACTTCGTAGAATATCACCTGTTTTTTATCTTTTTAGTTTTGTAATTGTCACATTTATCTATTTAGTTTTGCTATTGATCTGCCGTTGGTTTGCTATTGATCATGCCATTGGTTTGCGACTAAATAATGATGACGTGGCGAGATATGCCAAATGGATAGAAATGTTATTAACACTACACCTATACATTGTCCTTTGATTCTTCTGTTATATAACAAATGCGTGCTTTTTTATCGTTTATTTTTGATAGTACCATTAGGATGAGTTCTATATATGGGTATCAGCCCGTATTTGCCACGAGATTGATAATGTTTAAAAATTCAAAGATATTTGAATTTTCAATTTTCCCCCTAAACCGTAGAATTCAAATAGACTTTTCCCAGCCTCTTCTGTAAAATGCTAAGTAAAAGCAAACTCACCACATAAATCTGCAGTTTATGCAGCATATTTTTACTGCAAGTTAAATCAAATATAATATCTACTGCAACTCAACTTTGATACTAGATGCTACCATTCGGACCCATCAGCTGATAGAGCGTCCAGCAAAATGGGCCCCAGAAAGGAGTACGCAGATTAAAAATAGATGTCTGCGATTATCGACAAGTCCTAGACACAGTAAGAGCAATATATGAAGTTTGCTCGTACTCTGCTGTCTTGAAGTTTGAATATTAGACTATAATTTTCTACTAATTCAATAAGTTTATTGGGTTGCTGCTAAAAACTTATTTATAAAAGTAGTTCTACGTCGAATCAAAAGTAATTGGCGCAACCCGATCTTGCCATTGATGGCTGCAGAGTATGGCCGTATACGAGTGCATGATGTGATGTGAGTTGATATTGCTTTGAATCTTAACATTTTTAATAGAACCGTGAAAAGTAAGTTTCATTTTTACTATATATTCACAATCGTAAATGTTTTTTAGACAATAAAAATACTATTGGTTTTTGGGAAGTTTAATATAAGGTTAGGATAAATGCAGAGACAAAGCAGTACTATGCGTAGAGAATTAGCATCGTCTATTCGTACTCTGCAGTAGGGAAGTTTGAAATATTTTCCTATAACTTATCTAAAATATTATTTCTGAATAACGGTAATTATACGTTATTGTTTGTTTTACCAATTAAATGCAGAGTAAGTAAATGCATGACACTGGGCATTGTAACAAACGGTTGTTAATGTTATGGTACATTCAGCTATGATCTGCGTAAAATGTGCCGTAATCTGCTTTACACCATATTTGCATAACATTTGCAGTGAACATAAAAGAATACGCAGAATAAAATAGAGGTCTGTTCTTCTTCTTCTGTCGTAGGCAGAGTAAGAGCAATGTAAATACTAACATTATTTAATAAGCAGATTATAAATAGAGAAAACGCAGAGAAAGCGCAGAGAAAGCGCAGTATATTAGTTTGCTCGTACTCTGCTGTGGTGAAGTTTGAAATATTATACTATAACTTTTCGAAATATCTCCAATGACCAATTCAATAAGTTTATTGAGTTGCGTCTAAAAAGTTATTTTTAAAAGTAGTACTACGTCGAATCAAAAGTTATTGTCGTATCAATTAAAGAAGTCCGCTCTTCCTCTGCTAGAGTGCCATCAATATGGGCCCCATAATAAAGAATCGTAGAAACTAGCAAATAAGTCCCCTTTTACCAATTAAATGCAGAGTAAGTTAATGCATGACACTGCGCATTCTAACAATTACGGCAATGCCTTGTTTCTCGTATTGCATCATGCGATTATCGACACGTGGCGCTTCGCGAACCAAACTTGTGATGTGATATTGCTTTGACTCTTTAACATTTTTGGAACCGTAAAAAGTCAGT
>OVBL01000357.1:0-94345 GCA_900406555.1 Pseudoturritis turrita | reverse complement strand
ACCGATTCCAAATAATTTATCATCTTCTGACGTTATTACAAAAAAATAGATTAAATGTGTCCGAAGCAGAAACTAAATGGATTCAAATATTTGTTGTGATAAAGGGGACTCTAAGGAAGCCTCCTAAAAAATTTCTAATTTTTCCAAAATTATCCAAAACTCATAGGTGTTAACCCACCGATTCCAATAATTTATCACCTTTTGACGTTATTACCAAAAAACTGGATTAAATTTGTCAAAGTAGAAACTAAATGGATTCGAACATTTTTCCTGATAATGGGAACTCTAAGAAAGCATCCTAAACCAAATTCCTAATTTTTCCAAAATTATCCAAAACTCATAGGTGTTAACCCACCGATTCCAATAATTTATCATCTTCTGACGTTATTACAAAAAAAATAGATTAAATGTGTCCGAAGCAGAAACTAAATGGATTCAAACATTTGTTGTGATAAAGGGGACTCTAAGGAAGCCTCCTAAAAAATTCTAATTTTTCCAAAATTATCCAAAACTCATAGGTGTTAACCCACCGATTCCAATAATTTATCACCTTTTGACGTTATTACAAAAAACTGGATTAAATTTGTCCAAAGTAGAAACTAAATGGATTCGAACATTTTTCTGATAATGGGAACTCTAAGAAAGCATCCTAAACAAATTCCTAATTTTTCCAAAATTATCCAAAACTCATAGGTGTTAACCCACCGATTCCAATAATTTATCATCTTCTGACGTTATTACAAAAAAATGGATTAAATGTGTCCGAAGTAGAAACTAAATGGATTCAAACATTTGTTGTGATAAAGGGACTCTAAGGAAGCTCCTAAAAAAATTCCTAATTTTTCCAAAATTATCCAAAACTCATAGGTGTTAACCCACCGATTCCAATAATTTATCACCTTTTGACGTTATTACCAAAAAACTGGATTAAATTTGTCCAAAGTAGAAACTAAATGGATTCGAACATTTTTCCTGATAATGGGAACTCTAAGAAAGCATCCTAAACAAATTCCTAATTTTTCCAAAATTATCCAAAACTCATAGGTGTTAACCCACCGATTCCAATAATTTATCATCTTCTGACGTTATTACAAAAAAATGGATTAAATGTGTCCGAAGTAGAAACTAAATGGATTCAAACATTTGTTGTGATAAAGGGACTCTAAGAAGCTCCTAAAAAAATTCCTAATTTTTCCAAAATTATCCAAAACTCATAGGTGTTAACCCACCGATTCCAATAATTTATCACCTTTTGACGTTATTACCAAAAAACTGGATTAAATTTGTCCAAAGTAGAAACTAAATGGATTCGAACATTTTTCTGATAATGGGAACTCTAAGAAAGCATCCTAAACAAATTCCTAATTTTTCCAAAATTATCCAAAACTCATAGGTGTTAACCCACCGTTCCAATAATTTATCATCTTCTGACGTTATTACAAAAAAAATAGATTAAATTGTCCGAAGCAGAAACTAAATGGATTCAAAATTTGTTGTGATAAAGGGACTCTAAGGAAGCCTCCTAAAAAATTTCTAATTTTTCCAAAATTATCCAAAACTCATAGTGTTAACCCACCGATTCCAATAATTTATCACCTTTTGACGTTATTACCAAAAAATGGATTAAATTTGTCCAAAGTAGAAACTAAATGGATTCGAACATTTTTCCTGATAATGGGAACTCTAAGAAAGCATCCTAAACCAAATTCCTAATTTTTCCAAAATTATCCAAAACTCATAGGTGTTAACCCACCATTTCCAATAATTTATCATCTTCTGACGTTATTACAAAAAAAATAGATTAAATGTGTCCGAAGCAGAAACTAAATGGATTCAAACATTTGTTGTGATAAAGGGGACTCTAAGGAAGCCTCCTAAAAAAATTTCTAATTTTTCCAAAATTATCCAAAACTCATAGGTGTTAACCCACCGATTCCAATAATTTATCACCTTTTGACGTTATTACCAAAAAACTGGATTAAATTTGTCCAAAGTAGAAACTAAATGGATTCGAACATTTTTCCTGATAATGGGAACTCTAAGAAAGCATCCTAAACAAATTCCTAATTTTTCCAAAATTATCCAAAACTCATAGGTGTTAACCCACCGATTCCAATAATTTATCATCTTCTGACGTTATTACAAAAAAATAGATTAAATGTGTCCGAAGTAGAAACTAAATGGATTCAAATATTTTTTGTGATAAAGGGGACTCTAAGGAAGCCTCCTAAAAAAATTTCTAATTTTTCCAAAATTATCCAAAACTCATAGTGTTAACCCACCGATTCCAATAATTTATCACCTTTTGACGTTATTACCAAAAAACTGGATTAAATTTGTCCAAAGTAGAAACTAAATGGATTCGAACATTTGTCCTGATAATGGGAACTCTAAGAAAGCATCCTAAACCAAATTCCTAATTTTTCCAAAATTATCCAAAACTCATAGGTGTTAACCACCGATTTCCAATAATTTATCATCTTCTGACGTTATTACAAAAAAAAATAGATTAAATGTGTCCAAAGCAGAAACTAAATGGATTCAAACATTTGTTGTGATAAAGGGGACTCTAAGGAAGCCTCCTAAAAAAATTTATTTTTTCCAAAATTATCCAAAACTCATAGGTGTTAACCCACCGATTCCAATAATTTATCATCTTTGACGTTATTACAAAAAAACTAGATTAAATTTGTCCGAAGCAGAAACTAAATGGATTCAAACATTTGTCTGATAAAGGGACTCTAAGAAGCTCCTAAAAAATTCCTAATTTTTCAAAATTATCCAAAACTCATAGGTGTTAACCCACCGATTCCAATAATTTATCACTTTTGACGTTATTACCAAAAAACTGGATTAAATTTGTCCAAAGTAGAAACTAAATGGATTCGAACATTTGTCCTGATAATGGGAACTCTAAGAAAGCATCCTAAACCAAATTCCTAATTTTTCCAAAATTATCCAAAACTCATAGGTGTTAACCCACCGATTCCAATAATTTATCACTTTTGACGTTATTACCAAAAAACTGGATTAAATTTGTCCAAAGTAGAAACTAAATGGATTCGAACATTTTTCCTGATAATGGGAACTCTAAGAAAGCATCCTAAACAAATTCCTAATTTTTCCAAAATTATCCAAAACTCATAGGTGTTAACCCACCATTTCCAATAATTTATCATCTTCTGACGTTATTACAAAAAAATGGATTAAATGTGTCCGAAGTAGAAACTAAATGGATTCAAATATTTGTCGTGATAAATGGGACTCTAAGAAAGCCTCCTAAAAAAATTCCTAATTTTTCAAAATTATCCAAAACTCATAGGTGTTAACCCACCGATTCCAATAATTTATCACCTTTTGACGTTATTACCAAAAAACTGGATTAAATTTGTCCAAAGTAGAAACTAAATGGATTCGAACATTTGTCTGATAATGAGAACTCTAAGAAAGCATCCTAAACAAAATTCCTAATTTTTCCAAAATTATCCAAAACTCATAGGTGTTAACCCACCGTTTTAATAATTTATCATCTTCTGACGTTATTACAAAAACAAATAGATTAAATTTGTCCGAAGCAGAAACTAAATGGATTCAAAGATTTGTTGTGATAAAGGAGACTCTAAGGAGGCCTCCTAAAAAATTTCTAATTTTTCCAAAATCATCCAAAACGCATAGATGTTAACCCCCGATTCCAATACTTTATCATCTTTTGACATTATTACCAATAAAATAGATTAAATTTGTCCAAAGTATAAACTAAATGGATTCGAACATTTGTCCTAATAATGGGAACTCAAAGAAAGCATCCTAAACCAAATTCCTAATTTTTCCAAAATTATCCAAAACTCATAGGTGTTAACTCACCATTTTCAATAATTTATCATCTTCTGACATTATTAAAAAAAAAATAGATTAAATGTGTCCGAAGCAGAAACTAAATAGATTCAAACATTTGTTGTGATAAAGGGGACTCTAAGGAAGCCTCCTAAAAAAATTTTTTGTTTTTCCAAAATTATCCAAAACTAATAGGTGTTAACCCACCGCTTCCAATAATTTATCACCTTTTGACGTTATTACCAAAAAACTGGATTAAATTTGTCCAAAGTAGAAACTAAATGGATTCGAACATTTTTCCTGATAATGGAAACTCTAAAAAAGCATCCTAAACTAAATTCCTAATTTTTCCAAAATTATCCAAAACTCATAGGTGTTAAAACACCGATTCCAATAATTTATCATCTTCTGACGTTTTACAAAAAAATAGATTAAATGTGTCCGAAGTATAAACTAAATGGTTTCAAATATTTTTCGTGATAAAGGAGACTATCAGGAAGCCTCCTAAAAAAATTTATAATTTTTCCAAAATTATCCAAAACTCATAGTTGTTAATCCACCGATTCCAATAATTTATCACCTTTTGACGTTATTATAAAAAACTGGATTAAATTTGTCCAAATTAGAAACTAAATGGAATCGAACATTTGTCCTGATAATGGGAACTCTAAGAAAGCATCCTAAACCAAATTCCTAATTTTTCCAAAATTATCCAAAACTCATAGGTGTTAACTCACCATTTCCAATAATTTATCATCTTCTGACATTATTGCAAAAAAAAAAAAAATAGATTAAATGTGTCCAAAGCAGAAACTAAATAGATTCGAACATTTGTTGTGATAAAGGGGACTCTAAGGAAGCCTCCTAAAAAAATTTTTTGTTTTTCCAAAATTATCCAAAACTAATAGGTGTTAACCCACCGTTTCCAATAATTTATCATCTTCTGACGTTATTAAAAAAAAACTAGATTAAATGTGTCCGAAGCAGAAACTGAATGGATTCAAACATTTGTCATGATAAAGGGGATTCTAAGGAGCCTCCTAATAAAATTTCTAATTTTTCAAAATTATCCAAAATTCATAGGTGTTAACCCACCGATTCCCATAATTTATCACCTTTTGACGTTATCACCAAAAACCTGGATTAAATTTGTCCAAAGTAGAAACTAAATGGATTCGAACATTTGTCCTGATAATGGAAACTTTAAGAAAGCATCCTAAACCAAATTCCTAATTTTTCCAAAATTATCCAAAATTCAGAGGTGTTACCCCACCGATTCCAATAATTTATCACCTTTTGACGTTATTACCAAAAAACTGGATTAAATTTGTCCAAATTAGAAACTAAATAGATTCGAACATTTTTCCTGATAATGGGAACTCTAAGAAAGCATCCTTAACAAAATTCCTAATTTTTCCAAAATTATCCAAAACTCATAGGTGTTAACCCACATTTTCCAATAATTTATCATCTTCTGGCGTTTTTACAAAAAAAATGGATTAAATGTGACTGAAGTAGAAACTAAATGGTTTCAAATATTTGTCGTGATAAATGGGACTATAAAGAAGCCTCCTAAAAAAATCCTAATGTTTCGAAAATTATTCAAAACTAATAGGTGTTAACCCACCGATTCCAATAATTTATCACCTTTTGACGTTATTACCAAAAAACTGGATTAAATTTGTCCAAAGTAGAAACTAAATGGATTCGAACATTTGTCTTGATAATGAGAACTCTAAGAAAGCATCCTAAACCAAATTCTTAATTTTTCCAAAATTATCCAAAACTCATAGGTGTTAACCCACCGTTTTTAATAATTTATCATCTTCTGACGTTTTTACCAAAAACAAATAGATTAAATTTGTCCGAAGCAGAAACTAAATGGATTCAAAGATTTGTTGTGATAAAGGAGACTCTAAGGAGGCCTCCTAAAAAAGTTTCTAATTTTTCCAAAATCATCCAAAACGCATAGATGTTAACCCCCGATTCCAATACTTTATCATCTTTTGACATTATTACCAATAAAATAGATTAAATTTGTCCAAAGTATAAACTAAATGGATTCGAACATTTGTCCTAATAGTGGGAACTCAAGAAAGCATCCTAAACCAAATTCCTAATTTTTCCAAAATTATCCAAAACTCATAGGTGTTAACTCACCATTTTCAATAATTTATCATCTTCTGACATTATTGCAAAAAAAAAAAAAATAGATTAAATGTGTCCGAAGCAGAAACTAAATAGATTCAAACATTTGTTGTGATAAAGGGGACTCTAAGGAAGCCTCCTAAAAAA
Source organism: Pseudoturritis turrita (assembly GCA_900406555.1). Lineage (NCBI taxonomy): Eukaryota > Viridiplantae > Streptophyta > Magnoliopsida > Brassicales > Brassicaceae > Pseudoturritis > Pseudoturritis turrita. The sequence goes on along the minus strand of OVBL01000357.1, from coordinate 88,216 downwards.
ATTTGTTGTTTTTCCAAAATTATCCAAAACTAATAGGTGTTAGCCCACCGTTTCCAATAATTTATCATCTTCTGACGTTATTAAAAAAAAACTAGATTAAATGTGTCCGAAGCAGAAACTAAATGGATTCAAACATTTGTTGTGATATAGGGGACTCTAAGGAAGCCTCCTATAAAAATTTCTAATTTTTCCAAAATTATCCAAAACTCATAGGTGTTAACCCACCGATTCCATAATTTATCACCTTTTGACGTTATTACCAAAAAAACTGGATTAAATTTGTCCAAATTAGAAACTAAATGGATTCGAACATTTGTCCTGATAATGGGAACTCTAAGAAAGCATCCTAAACCAAATTCCTATTTTTTCCAAAATTATCCAAAACTCATAGGTGTTAACCCACCGATTCCCATAATTTATCACCTTTTGACGTTATTACCAAAAAAACTGGATTAAATTTGTCCAAATTAGAAACTAAATGGATTCGAACATTTGTCTTGATAATGAGAACTCTAAGAAAGCATCCTAAACCAAATTCCTAATTTTTCCAAAATTATCCAAAACTCATAGGTGTTAACCCACCGTTTCCAATAATTTATCATCTTCTGGCGTTATTAAAGAAAAATAGATTAAATGTGTCCGAAGTAAAAACTAAATGGATTCAAACATTTTTTGTGATAAAGAGGACTCTAAGGAAACCTCCTAAAAAAAATCCTAATTTTTCCAAAATCATCCAAAACTCATAGGTGTTAACTCCCCGATTCCAATAATTTATCATCTTTTGACGTTATTACCAAAAGACTGGATTAAATTTGTCCAAAGTAGAAATTAAATGGTTTCACATATTTTTCGGGATAAAGGGGACTCTAAGGAAGCCTCCAAAAAAAATCCTAATTTTTCCAAAATTATCCAAAACTCATAGGTGTTAACCCACCGATTCCAATAATTTATCACCTTTTGACGTTATTACCAAAAAACTGGATTAAATTTGTCCAAACTAGAAACTAAATGGATTCGATCATTTTTCCTGATAATGGGAACTCTAAGAAAGTATCATAAACCAAATTCCTAGTTTTTCTAAAATTATCCAAAACTCATAGGTGTTAACCCACATTTTCCAATAATTTATCATCTTCTGACGTTTTTACAAAAAAAAATGGATTAAATGGGTCTGAAGTAGAAACTAAATGGTTTCAAATATTTTTCGTGATAAATGGGACTCTAAGGAAGCCTCCTAAAAAAATCCTAATTTTTCGAAAATTATCCAAAACTCATAGGTGTTAACCCACCGATTCCAATAATTTATCACCTTTTGACGTTATTACCAAAAAACTGTAACAAATTTGTCCAAAGTTGAAACTAAATGGATTCAAACATTTGTAATAATAAAGGGGACTCTAAGGAAGCCTCCTAAAACCGGAGTTGGACCGAAGTGGGGGAGCGACGGGACTTAGAACCGGAGATGGTTCAGGAGTCTGAAGAGCAAGTGGCACTGATTCGAGACAAACTTAAGGAAGCTCATGACCGCCACAAAAGTTATGCCGACAAAAGAAGAAAGGACTTGGAATTTGAAGTTGGAGATGCAGAATATCTGAAAATGAGAACGTTTAGGGGAACTGATAAGCTCAGGAAGTTGAAGAAGCTCAGACCACGGTATATGGGTCCGTACATCATAACCGAAAGAATCGGTGCAGTAGCGTATCGCTTGGACTTGCCTCAGGAGTTATCAGACTTTCACGATGTGTTTCACATTTCAGTATTGCGCAAAGTGGTTAAGGAACCAGAACTGATTATTCCGCACCCACCGTCTGATCTGAAAGGAATTTGACAATTCCAGCTATACCCGTAGAAATCTTGGACCGAAAGAAAGACTCGACAAAAGGGAAGGGCACATGGAAAGTGCAAGTTTGCTGGGAAAGGGATGGGGTGCGAGAAACAACCTGGGAGTTGGAGAACCGGATGAGAGCAGACCATCCGGAGCTTTTTCAGGACTAGAGCGGGGAGCCGCCCCAGCCATGCAATTCGAGGACGAATTCTTTCTAAGTGGGGGAGAATTGTCATGGCCCAATCCCAATAACCCCCAACCCTAAAAGCCCATACTTTTGATTAGGTGTAAAAGCCCAAAACTTAAGGTTAGGGCAATCTGGTCTTTTCTGGTGGGTGTAAACCCTAAACCTAGCACCTCTTCTCACCTATATATATTGGGCTCATGATCAGAGGTCAGAGGAGAAGATTTTTGACAGGGAAACTCTGCCAGATTTTGTCTAGAGCTGCCGCCGTCAGCCTTTGCAAGCCAGTTCAAAACAGCCTCGTGTAAGGATTTTTCCGAGCCTCTCACGGTCAGGTCCGACGGAGCCAGGAGGCCATCTTCATATCGTTGAATAGATCTCGCTTCTTAGTTTCTGTAGCATCTTTCAGATCCCGATTCCGAGGTAAGACGAGTCAGTAAATCGTAGTTAAAGTTGACCATATGTTACTGATTTTTCTGCAACCAGAAACAGCCTCAGATCTATCTATTTTTCCAGTTTCACAGAGCTGTTTTTAGAGGCATTTTCCCATTGATTCATATTACAATCTTGGTGTCTCTGGAAAGGCGTTGTTGCAAAGAATCCATATTAAGTTTTTGTTCTCCGATCCGATCGTCAGTCCGTAAGTTATTAATGTTTCTTTCTCGTCAAGAAACGTACTTTCCGTCCAAAACCCAGAAACCCTAATCTGAGTTAAAACGCGAACGCAGATCTAAAACGCTATCATAGGACGCGTTTTCAGACCGCCAGAAATAGCGTTTCAACCGCAACCGCCAGAAACGCTATTTTCAACCGCTATTTTTCGGACTCAGTTTTTGGACGTGATTGCTAAGGTGAGGGTGGGATCTGTGGATTCTTAACACTCCTAATCAATTTGTAGTCATTAATGCTAAGTCTAGGAGATTAAATGATGATTGATGATTGTTTGATGATTGATGATGATGGTTGATTGGTGATGATGATATGTTGAAATGATGTTAGTAAGATTATCTTGGTTTATGATTGGATAGTGATTGTGATTTGTGTGATGTCGAACTGAGGGCGAGGACATGGCGATCCCGCTAAAGCCCGTTAACCGGCTAATGAGCCAAAGGTGGCGTACGACCTTTCGAGGTGACGGCCAGCCCAAGCGTCATGGACTTCGTGTCGAAATATTTGATATGTGCTAATGTGTGTTAGTGTGTGATGTGATAATATATTTGCTGTGTTAATGTGGCTTGTTGTTTGGGCATGATGTGTGTTACATGTTCTAGGGTTAGTATTTGCGCGTGCAGGTTGGTTAGTAGTGTTGGGGTCATGTGGGCAGAAATGACCATTCCTCACTGAGTAACCTAGTTGCTCACCCCTCTTTTTCCCCTTTTCAGGTGATAAGGTTTGAAAGGTTGCGATTCAAGGCGAGGATTGTTCGGGTGCTGGATTTTAGGAATGGATTTATTTTATGTTTATTCGGTTTTTGCTTAAGACGGTTTTGACTATTTTCGAATGATTTAATGCTTATTTTGGTCTTTCAGTTTAAATGGATTTTTGATGGATTCGAGGCGTTGAGTTTAAGTAATAAATATTGAATTTTTGGAGAATATTATTTAATTGAGACGAGGAGTTAGCATTTAATGAATTACTTACCGTCTCCGTCAAGTTAGGGAGACGGGTGTTACATTCTGCGCCTTTATGCGGCATGCGGGTCTGCCTATTTCAACCCCTAACCGCTATGGGTCCGAATGGTAACATCAAATTAAACGGTGCGGGTAAAAAAATTATGCGGAGCGGTACGGTACAACTGCGGATCATGCGGGAAAAATGTATTTGCGGAACAAGTGCGGTTTGTCTGAAAAAAGCGAGACTAAACAATGTTTCATTGGTGAAAAAATAACATGCGGTACAAGACAATTGTTTGATTGGTAAAAAACAATAAAAGCGGTTTGACATAGATATTTTAAATAATAATTTTACTACATAGAATTGAATAATTTTATTACTATTTGCATAAATTAAAATTGTTGATTTAATAACTAATTAAAATTGTTAATTTATATATATTATTTACAAAACAAATACTTTACAAGTAAATAATTAGAATTTATAATATACTAATAGGTTTTTTTCTAATTAAGTAACAACGTTAATACATTAAAAAGTTTTAAAAATACAATACAACCTAAACAAAACAAACTAATATCGCCTACAATCGTTTTGCCATAACATATTTGCAATATTGTTTCTTATTTGCTCCATATGTTCTCCATCTGCTATATTTTCTTCTTCTATGTCACCTAAATCTTGTTCGCAATCTCTGTTGTTCGGCCTCGACACATTACTTCTGCAAAATCTGAATCTGAGAAATTTGAAATTTTGATAAAATTATGCAATCCCATTGTAGCCATTACCACTCTTTTTGTACATTAATCCCTTATCTTGGAAAATCACAAAGAATCCTCCATTTCTTCTTCCAAACTCCAAAAGTCCTCTCGATAACCGAACGTAAAGATGCATGCCATCGATTGAATAATTCTTTTTTATTCCTCGCAGGAGCACTTGAGTTGAACTGCGACTTATGATACCTCAAAACCCTGTTTCGTGAAGATCTATAAGGAGCCAAAAATCCTTGTTTGTTTTGATAACCAGAAACAACGAGATAATACTTTTCTGGTGGAGGCAAAGGAAACTCAGAATCACTTTGTTGTGCTATTGCGAGAACGGCTGTGTCATGACATGCTCTCGGTGCTCCATTCCAAATATATGTGAATAACATGTTCAAATCACATATGGCCATGATATTAAAGGATGCAGCATCATGTCGATTCCAATACATTCCTTGTAATTCGGGTTTCACTTTTACACAAACATGAGTCCCATCCATAGCTCCAACGAATCCACTAAAATATGGCCAATAATTTCGATTCACTTGTAGGAGTTCAGGAATTCGGTGTAGTTCTTGTGTTGTTGGAGTCTTAATATAATCACATGCAAGTAACTCAGTCGCCGTAAGAACTTCAAAAAACTTCCTATTCACAGTCTCCTGATTTTGTCCAAATCTCAAACCAACATCTCTTTGAACTTCATTGTGTCCACATATTCGTAGAAACATACCCACACTTTCTTCGACGCTTATATTTAATGTTGGTTGTAGACCGTAATCTGTTTGTAGCATATCACACAATGTTGTGAAACATGGAAGTGACATTCGTAGTAACTGAAGACAAGCAGCATCATCTTGTTGTAATCGACGCCAAATATTTCTCCATCCCAAACCTCCATCAGTTTGGACGGGTGCTCTTTGAAAATAGCGATCATAGTAAGTCAAAGTTGGCTGAATTACTAACTCCTCAAATTGCTCATTTTCCAAATTCCAGAGTTCAATTCTCTCTTCGTAGTTTAAATTATGGATGCCTTGTGATTGCAACTGACATATACGAAAAACCTGAAGTTTTATAACAACGAGGTAAAATTTATTAGGAGGTAAATATATGCACTAAAAAGTACAGAAACTGTAAATAGCAAACTAGTAAAAACATAAATTATTTCATAACATAAACGAAAATGAAAAAACACGCCCATTACAAACTAATCTTCGTCTCCTAAATCACTTTGATGACCTTCATTTATACTTGCGTTTGGACTTTCCGTGGTTCCCCAAATATTGAATAGACCTTCCGATCTAGGTGTTTGTGAATTTTGTCCACTTTCAAAATACTTTGTAAAACCGAGACCGGGTGATGATGCTTCTCGAACGCTCGGTGGAGTTTCTACTTGACTTCCAAGTGAAAATCCATAATGAACATTTGATGGAGTTGTTCCCGATGAACCGCCTTGTTGAAAGTTTTGTGAAATACCCCAATGCGAAGCATTTGGTGGTGTGCCCCATTGTTGAGAATTTGGTGGTGTTCCTCATTGTTGAGCATTTGGTCCATTGTGGAGCAATTGGTGGTGAACCCCATTGTTGAGGATTCGGTGGTGTTCCCCCTTGTGATTGCCCTCCAGAATTGTTACCCACAGAAGATGGACTCCCAGATGAAAGACCTCCTGAATGTGGACTCCCAAATGATTGGTTCGAGCCTAACTATTTTGGCACATCTTGGTTGTTTCGTGAAACACCAGTCATAGCTTCTAGCAGTTGTAGCTTATCCTCCTCGGTGCTTCCAGCTATATCGATGAAATACTTACGCCAAAATACTAGCTTTTTAAGTGTATTAATGCACGCCCAGTAAAACCTATTGTGCTTTGGAAGCTCCAGTGCAAGGAATATTGCCTCCGCCTTTTTGAATTCATCGTAATCATTTTGGTCAAAACCACCTGGACGAAGTTGTTGCAAACTTTGTCGTTGGAACTCTCTATAACTAGTGATTGTGTCTTGTATGGTTGTCTCAAAAGATTGTCTTCTACGACTACCTCGTGAGCCACTGCCAATAGAGACTCGTGAGTTTCCCCCAAATCTTTGTGAACCAGTTCCACGTCTAGCACTTGATTGCAAATCTATTCTTCCTTGTTGATGGCCTCTGCGACAGGGGATTTGACTTGGTTCATTGGTGAACTCATTTGAAGTGTGTGTATTGTCATCAATGATAACACGATACACTTCTTCGTTTTCTTGAGTCTCTAGCACGTCCCCACTGTCGGTGTCTGAGTCAACATCCCCCTCTTAGCCAATTGCACGCTCATTGATCAACTCTTCTCTTCTTTGGCGCACAGAATGTTGAGATTGTGAACGAACATCATGTAATGCAAGACATCGTACCATCACATCCCAAAATTCTGGCGGTCTTCGTTTCAACCCCCTTGTTAATTTACATCCCTATAAATTTTTAATGATCATATTACTTGGAACCTAAATTTGATAAATATTGTTATGGGCTAGAAAGGTTTTGTGTACTTACGAACTCATGTTCCTTCCACCATTCGTCAGATGCATTTATCATAGATGTAGCGGGATCAACCGAGATACCAATGGAATTCATAAGCTCCTTCCACCTCTTGTAGTTTTTTTTGAATTCATCAAGCTTGCTTTTGAAAAACATATAATTTATATTCATGTTGAAAACTAGGTTGAACTTTTCAACCATATACTCTCTACCGATGGCATTAGGATTCTTAAGCATATAGTTATTCATCGCAACTGCTTCGTCGAACAAGTGAATCAATGTTTTTTCCTGATCGTAAGACCATTTATATTTGTCTTTGTTCTACACATTTTTAAATTACAATATTAGATATTATATTAATTTTGTTTAATATTTAGAATTAAAAATAAAAAAGCTAATTAATATTTACCCTGACGGTTGTTTCTGTGGGAGGAGCTAAAACTTCTGTGGGACGATTTGAATTTGTTGCCTAGCAGAATTCGGATTTCGCCGACGATTAGACGACATATCTGCATTTAGTGAAATTCAACAATACGTTTTATGTTTTTCATAAATTAATATAAGAAACTATTAACTATTTTATTTTATTTTAATAATAGAGTTATTTACTTGATCTACAATGTATTTAATAATGATCATAAAAAAGGTTTTAAAAATTGATTTACGTAAAAATGGTGATATATGTTCTATGTTTGAAAAAATAATTATTATAAACAGTTTATTGGTTCTATTTCGTTTGGTCAAACCTAAAATCGATTGCCTTTCACTAAAACCAATAGAGTTATAAACATTTTTGAATTTCATTTCTATTTATACATTTTTGTTTGATTTAGTTAAATATTATAATACCACATCAATAATTTACTCCTACATATTTATGATTTTATTAACTGACTATATATGTAACATTATTAGTATAGTACATATAAATCAGATTACCATATAATTAAAATCTACTAAGCTATAATTTTAAACAAAATTTATAGAATTAAATATATCTTTATAAATGTTTTGCTAAAATCTATTAAACTTATTTAAAATAAATTATATGATAATCATATATACTCTTATAACATTTGCTAATGTTTATTAAATTAAATTACGTTTCATACTTTAATTAAATTTATATAAAATAAAGTAATTATATTTTTAATTTCGTATAAAATATAAATTTAGTATTTTTATATTGTAATGAAAAAAAATTACAAACTTACTTGGTTCTTCAAAAATACAATACAACATAAAAAAATTAACGATCATTTTGCCATAACATATTAATAATCTATGTAGTAATTAAGTTATTAAATAATTTATTATACAGAAAATAAATTATTATGCACTAATTAAATTATTAAATAATTTATTATACAGAAATAAATTATTATGCACTAATTAAATTATTAATAGATTTACTTACTTGATTCTTCAAAAAGATGGAAAAAATAATGTTTTTTCTTTTTGTGTGAGTCTCTTTATAATGGATTTTGTGAGTGTTATGAGTGTGGTAGGATCCTATATATATATGTACAATTAATTGTTAAAAAATTCAAAAAGTTTTGGACAAAAAAAAAAGTATTCGTGTGCGTAATTCATTGAACCGCATGGTATCACATGCGGTATAATTTTGAAGTGCGTTCCTCTTTATCTGTTCTGTTTCGAATTCCACAAATAATTTTTTTTTTTTTTTAAAACCGCAATTTATTTTATTCATGTCTGATTGGTGCTCGATTTGCGGTATTAATAAAAATACTCCGAAATCCGCACCGCAATTGTCATCCAATCAAAGCCAATAAGGTGTGGTTGGGTTTACTGTTGACTAGGTAGGTACCCACGCCTTGTGTGGGACAAACTTTTAGTTAATAATTTTTTATTCTAAAATTGTTGATCATTAAAATACATTTTTGAAAGACATAAATTACTTCCATCACGAATCTCTTTCGCTCATCATTTTCTATTTGTTTTCTCTTTAATCCATTTTTCGAGTCTTTATGTAATCAATATGTAATCATTTTTGATATTGACTTCTCTTTGATTCTTTATCAATTTCCATCAAATCGATTTTTATTCATCGTCTTTATTTTTTCCAATTTCTTTTTGATTTCTTTCCATCTTCTTTTACCGATCTTTTTTCTTCATCATCTTATTCTTTATTCTTCTTCATTTCTGGCCTTTTTTATTCTTTATATTTATATTTTTTGCATCTGATGATTGATACTAAGATCAGCTATAAACGTGTGGATTCCACAAAACCAATATACCTAAATTTTGTTTATGATCTAATTATTCTCTTTTTGTTATAGAGTACATGTTTTTACGTCTAATACTGTACAAGTCATTTTGCCTCGCAAATCTTTCTTTATCATTCTAAAAAAAAATACAAATACCATAACTTTTACAATATTTCTACATCACATTCAGATCAAGACGATAAGATACTCTGTTTTTTGTAGAAAGAATAAACTTAGAGACAAAACAAATGAATAACAACTTGGTTAAACGTTTTAACAACTTGGTTGCTTTATAGCTTAAGATCCCAATAGATCCAGCATATATTCTCTTTTTTTTAAATTGATTGGACTCCAATCATATAATGCGGCCCAACTTACATTTCTATCCCATCCTTTGCTGGTGGTTTCATTAGAGATGATTTTGTACTGCACGGATGTAGTCACGTTCATTTTGGTCCCATTCTGTACTCAATGGCTATAATATTGAACTCTGTCCAAACACGATCGATGCAATAACACATCACACACAACATGATCCAGATATATTCTATTTTGAACACAGTATATTTCAGAGGATGATTTTCCCGAAAATTGTATGATATCTGAAACTAAAAAAGGTAAAAACATGAGCTTACAACACTATTAGTTAACAGATGCGATTTTGTCTTACACAAGGCAGTTCTTGTCTCTGCAAGATCATAAGTAGGGAAGCGAGTGCATGACAGTAGGTTGCACAATATCAATAGCCAGAAAAACTTGTGAACCACCTTCACCAATGCCCTATTTCTCCCAACAAATAGCCAGATAGAGCAAAGCCTTGCGATACTTCATAAGAGCCATCATATAGTCTTGTTTCTGAGAGTAAACGGAGGTCGAAGACAGATCAGATTCAAAGAAATGAAATATAGTTCAAAACCAACACATTCATCGGCTCAGTCACAAACGGAGCACTTGCACACATACATCAACATAAAACTGCCAAAGATATGTTTCAAATTAAAAGGGAAAATTAAGTAATTGAATAATATATGATTACGTTCAAAGATGGAGATTTTTTCAGCACTCTCAAAGAAGTAATTATCGGTCCTTTGCTTTTGCGGTAATATCAAATTAGCATCAGATAAAGTGAATTTTTCAGAGAAAAACGAATGATGAAATTGAATCAAAACTTGGTAAAGAGATTAACCCGATTTTTAGTGGACAAAATAGAAGAGACAGAAGAATAAAACCCAAAACTCAAACGCAAAAGAGAAAAAGTATAAAACCCAAAAAAAACAAATTGGTGATTCAATAAAAATAATCAAATCAGAACCGATTGAATACGAAACGTATTCAAGACTCCATGGATCTCCGAAGAAACGAATCATAAGAGCACCATGTAAACAAAGAGGAACAAAATCAAACTTTTCTAAAACAGCTAGAACATTTAAAAAAAAAAATCATACATATTGGTGAAGAATTTACCGAAGTAGAATCTCCGTAAGCATGCCATATATAAGAACAGAGTATCGATCAACAAAAGGAATCAAAAACCTAAATCAGCTATCGATCAACAAAAGATATAAAAAGAAACATAAACCACTGATTCTATTCGTTTTTACCGGATTAAAACTTTCCTAAAACGAAAATCACGAACCTATTTCTTCTAGCGAGCCAAATTCCAAATTTTAATCTCCAACCTCGCTGCCGCAACCTATAGAGAAAGAACAATCAACCAAGATCAATAAAAAATCCTCAGAAACCTAAAAATGCAACAAAAACAAAAGCCAGAAACGAAATTTGGATCTGATTAAGCAAAACCCAGAACCAAAAGACAGTATCAGTAGAAAGAAATTAGAAATTTTAATTTAGATTCAACATCAAAAAACATGGGAAAATAACTAACAAAAAGAAAAGACAATCACAAAGAGAACCAAGAAAAAAGAAGAGACAAAAAAAAAAACACAAGTGGAGAAAAAAAAGATCGAAAGTATGAAAGAATACCAGAAACGAAAAAAGTGTTGCAGCCGAATATAAATTTGAAGATGCAGGTATGATATTTATAAAATATTATAGGGATAGTAGCGACAATTTGAAGATGCAGGTATGATATTCAATATATAAATTTGAAGATGCAGGTATGATATTTATAAATTTGAAGATGCAGGTATGATATTTATAAATTTGAAGATGCAGGTATGATATTGGGTTTTTTAGCGACAATTTTTATGGACTATCAAAATATGGGTTTAGCATCACTATTTTTTTATGGACTTAATAGGATCCAAAACCCAATATAATATCAACAAACGAAAATGGGTATTTTGGTCCGAGAAAATCAATGGCAGACTGTATAAATAAAACAAATCATTAAGGGTACAATAGTATAAACATATCTAAAAGTGATTCTGGAGCCGCCACGTAGAAAAAATCACCTCTCAAATATAGTATAAAATAACTGTTTCAATTTTAATTAATTTTTTTTTTTTTTTTACCAAAAAATATAGAAAAACATTAATATTTATTTTCCTTCGTCCACATTTGCATGTCATTTTATTGTTAGAAATATGTACAAATGCAATTTCATATGTGAATACATATGTTATACGTATTTATTATATCTATATAAGTTAAATTCAATTAATTCAAATATTTTCTAGATATAATAGAAGGGAAAATCTTGATTTTATATATTATTAGTCAAGTATAAATTTTATATAAAAACGTATGTTCATTGACTGAACTCTAAATTAACAATTTTTTATCTATAATGATACTAAAATTATTAATCAATCTAATTTATAAAATATTCATTTGAAATATGTATTCCGTACCGTTTGTTGTACTTTTTACCATTCAAACATTTGTTTCATACCGCATGTTATTTTTTTGGGAAATTGCACTTTATATTAGTCTTTACACCTATAATTAACTATCTAACATCATATAAAACAGAATATAGTAACTAGCATTTAGCCCACCTAAAATTCCGATTTTACCCTTAATCAAAAACAACAAAGACTCATAAACGTAGTTAACTATGTTCGGAAATCGATATACTTAACTATGTTAGGAAATTAATAGGTAACTATGTTTCTAATAATAGTTAACTATGTATGTTATTTTTCCATTATGCAAACTATAATAGGTAACTACGTTCTAAACGTAGTTAACTATGTTTGTTTAAATAAATAACTATTACAATAATATTTTCAGGTAGTCAATTATATCATGAAATTAGATAACTATGCTCTGAAAATAGTTAACTATGTTTTTAAATTGGTAACTATTTTCTGAAAATAGTTAACTATGTGTTTAGATAGTTACAAATAATGTGATGTAGTTAACTATGTTCTGAGATCAATTGAATAGGTAGTTTCGATGAAAATAGTTAACTATGTTTTTAGATAGTTACAAATAATATGATATAGTTAACTATACATGGGTAATTTCGTCCAGTTTTATTTCTCTCTGCTATTTATCTAATTCCGAAAATGGAACTGCTACTTTCCCAATTATCTCTCTCAAAAGTAATATTCAGCTAATTAACCCTTTTTTTTTTACCATTCAAATATTGTCCCGTGCCGCTTGTTCCACACCAACCGCACTTGTCCTGCAGGATGCATTTTTTCCACATGTACCGCACTTGAACCGCACCGCACCTCTTAATCCATTTGTCCCGCACCGTCCAATCCGCTGTCACAATTCAAAACCTTAGACTATGAATGGTGTAGGTGGGGCGGGACGTAATTTGGTATAAGTGGGGCGGGAATAAGTGAAGTCACCATTTGGATTAAAAATAAAAATGCGGGCGGATTTGAAAAAAAAAATTGTTCATGCAAAAAAAAAAAATGCGGAGCGGTCATCCAATAGCCAAAATGGTGTGGTTTTGTGTTTAGGTGCGGTTTTGTAATTTGATTTTTTTTCTAAAAGCTTTTGAAATCTGAAAAAAATCATGCAAGTTAATTGCATGAATCACTACGGCTTTATTAAAAAAATGGTGTGGTTGAGGTGCAAAACATTTTAAAAAAATTTGTAAAATTTTAATAGTTATTATACCCGTACCGCATTTATTATAATTACCATTCAACTTTAATTATATCACTTCGGCACCGTTTGTTCCACATAATCCGCTTATTTCGCATGAACCTTACCGTCCCGTCTATTCATTTTTTCCGCACCGTTCAAATTGTTGTCACCATTCGGACTCTGAATAGTCTTTCTCTTTCCATTTATATATGCTACTCATCTTATCTGTCTCACACCTTTCAATAAAACTTAGAGATGTCCAATTGATTTTTTGAAATTAAAATTGAGTATTGCACCTATATATTAAAAAAACATTTTGACCATAAGTGACATTCCACGGAAAAAAATGTTTATGTATGACATTAGGTCTGTCAACGCAAAATCCACGAGACAAAATATTAAACCCGCATCCACTCCGCTTAATTTTTGCGAGCCTGCGGGTAATCCGCAAACATTTTAAATAAACAAAAAATATTAATTTATACATATTTTAATTAATTTAATAATAAAATTTAAATATTATAAAAAATAAATACATAATTTTTTTTGAAAAACTAACGACCTCCCGGTCCGAAGGAAGTAATCTCGATAGAAATGTCCGTCTACCACAACTATCAATAGTATAGTGAGGTTGAAAGATGAGAGTGCTCGCCCTTTCTTTCAAGTGGACCACTTTGAAAGTCGTACCTAAACTCTTACAACTCAATATGATAAAGCCTATAAAACAAAGAGCTACTATCATTTTTCTTCTTTGTTTAACATATAGATGTTCGTTCTTGCCGGTATAAAATTTTGTTACTTATTTTATATATATTATATAATATTTCAATAATTTAGTAATATTAGTTGGATAAATATTTAAAATTAATAAATTTTTATTATTTTAAAAAAGTCTGCGGGTAACCCGTAAATCCGCAGAATTTATCCACAAAAATTCATATTTAAAATATCCTATTCTATAAGATCCGTTTGTAAATAGACTGAAAATTTTTGATCTGCACCTGTACCGCGAACTTTGCCCAAATTGACAGGACTACATGACATGTTGGGTAGTAAAAAGTGAAAATATGTGAGGGCTTGTGCATAAAAGAAAACTTAAATTTTAATTATCCTAAAAATTGGGATACGGGGTGTGGTAGGGTCAGTGGCGAAATGCAAAATGCCTAAACCGAGGAGTTGGCAAGAAGGAAAAGGGGAAGAGAGATGGCGGACGACGAAATTGAAGAGTTGCTCCGGGCTGCTCAAGACGAGTTGATTCTCAAACTCTCCGTCGATTCTCACACCTCTCGATCCTCTTCCGATTACCTCGATCCCGATCTCCACTCTAGATTTCTCGCCCTCAAATCTCCTCCGAAATCAAAGGTTGTCGAAGAAACCCCAGAGGATCTCATGCTCAGATTCGCGGCTCTGAAGAAGAGTACTCCCCCCTCCTCCTCCTCCTCCTCGGCTCTTCTTCCGGATCAAATCGGAGAAGAAGTCGGAGAAGATGCTCAAGTGGAGAAGCTGATCCAGTGGGCTATTGACGCCGCCCATCTCGATCCCTCTCCTCCTTCTGATGAAGATGATGATGATGATGACAACCATAGTTCCGATAGCGATTCCACGAGAGATGTCAAGCCCTAATCATAACATCTTGGCTCTTGCTGTAAGCTATATACATCCGTTTACTTACAGTTGAATCCACTCATATTTCCCTTATGGAAAAGTCACAAGACCCCAAATCCCTTGATTTTGCAATGAAATTGACCAAGGTGTTGTCATTTGCCTATACCACATAGTGTCATTGTTATGATAGGTAGGCTTGTCCCAAATATAACAGTATCAGTCTGTATGGCTTTGCTTTCCCTCGGATACACGCTTCTTGCTACATTCCTATTCATAATGAGAGTTTGAGCCTGTCTCTAGCTTTTGCAATATCATTAAGGTTTATGGATGTCAGGAGTCGAACATTTATTGGGATCTCCAATGCACAGTGCTCTTACTTAATCTAGCAATTGTTGTCCAAGACAAAAGCTTAGAGCATTTCCCAGTAACTGTGAGTAATATCAGTATCTGGTCTAAGAAGGGCTAATCGAATTGCTAACAATCCAAATCATTTACTGTCACGGGTTTGTCGATATCAATTAGAGACCTGCATTTCTAGTGTGAGTCTTTAAGTTTTGATGGCTGAGATTAAAATTTTCCATGTAAGAAGCTGAGTAGTGATTTACCCATTTGTTAAAAAAATACAAATTAAAGCATTCATAATAAAAGGTTCTAAAACAGCTTTGGCAGTGTTAATGGCAGCCAAAGATCCAAACTTTCGAACCGGCAATGTTAGTGTCTTAAGTTTTGAAGGCTGTGATTAAAGTGTCCATGTAGGAAGCTGAATAGTGATTTATCCATTTGTTAAAAGAATCTATAAAAAAGGTTTCAAGTCCCGTTACAAAATAAATGTTTCAAGTAAGAATTAGGGTTCTAGGTTTCAAACATCTTTGGCCGTGTTAATAGGTAGCCAAAGATCCAAAATTTCGAACAGCATTATGATAGCAAAAAAGCACCGGAAACTCAAGCTTTATTTATATCAAAGAGAATTACAAGCAATGTTTAAGATCAGAGAGAGACTACAATTTCTTCTCTCAACAATCACACAAGTTTGTTACAATGCATAAGCATCTTCTCTCTCTCTCTCACACAATATTTATAGCTTTGCACAATACAATTCTTTGTAAAACTAGGAAAGTCTTGATGGTCATCATGTGAGTTTCACGTGCTCTTCTCCTCTCCAATCTGGTTTTCTTTATCTCATGTCTGAGCTCCAACTTAATATGATAATCCCCCTATTACAATTATGGGACGACGCCAACTTGACACGCACATCTGGTGAAATAATGACAGAGAAACAAACAATGAAATTAAGTGAAATTAATGAATCAAAGTGTATAAAGATGACAGAGGGCTTGCAACAGTTGGTCAGCAAATTTGTTGTATTCTCTCATAGGAACCCCGATATATTCCATGGTTACAGCATCAGTGGTCTGTTTTCACTTATCTCTTTGTAGCTGATTCTAGATGCAACACAAATAATTCTAGATGAAATTAAACTGCAGAAGACCCAACAAAAAAAGGGGAGTACAACAACAACAAAAAAAAAATAGGGGGAGTACAACTACAACTTGAATCAGCTACAAAGAGATAGTGAAAACAGACCACTGATGCTGTAACCATGGAATATGTCGGGGTTCCTATGAGAGAATACAACAAATTTGCTGACCAACTGTTGCAAGCCCCCTGTCCTCTAAAGATTTATCTGAGCAACTGGATAATGTGACTTTAGAAAAATGGTACATAAGTGGAGGCGAAGCAACTAATCCTTCTGATTCTCTTCATCTATTTTTGTTTCTGTCAAATGAGATGTAGTGAACTTAAAATTACACGAAGTGCCTTTAAATGGTTTAAAGTACAAATCTGAAACCAGAGTTTGATATATAGTCATGAAAATTTTGACATCGCTTCACGACAAGTTTGCTTCCGAAAAAACAGTAATGACAAAGTCAGTGTTCTAAAAGGCACTAGATGTTTAGTAGGTGACAAATCTTATAGAATAGAGTATTGTATTGAGTTGTTTTTGATATAACATATATATATATATATAGTGGTAACATTAACATAATGCTATCATCAAAATAATGTAAAGTTTCCTATCAAACTCTAACATATAAATGAAATATATTTGTACAAAAAGTAATAGAGATCTAGAATATTTTTCGGTTTGGGTTTCACTGGCTTCACTTCATAGGCGGGTTTTGATGACCCAAAGTAGATAGTTCGCAAGATACACATCTTGCTCTCCAAGTTACCTCCAATAGTAGGCGATGGATGAACGCCTAATACCTAGTTGTATACGTAGACGTGTATGGTGGATGAAATTTTTTAGGTATATATACATAAAGATAAAATAAATACAATATGTTTTATACACAGTGAATAAAACCTATATTATTAGTTTAAAAAGGTTAAAATATAGTTTTAAATATTAAATTCAATAAACTCTTATATATGAAAGAAAATATAGTTTTATAATATACTAGGTGACTTTCCGCACTATACGCGGATTAAATATTATTTAAGTATCGAATGAATTAGAAGCACATCATTTCATGATTAAAAATTGTTAATGGTATTTAATCCGGATTCGATTTGATTTACGTCATGTGAATTTTTTTTCAGTTTTTAAAATTTTTGATTTATGAATAATAGTATTCAGTTTTCAAATTTTTTAGATCATGTAGATTTTTCAGTTTTTAGAATTTTTAGTTTATGGATAATAATATATAAAATAAAACATAATATAATAATGTCATTTTCGCATGTTTTTGTGAATCATAGATTTAAGAAGCTATTGATCTCTACAATTCACATTTGACGATAACATTGCTATAAATATTGAAAATTTTAATTAAAATAGATTGTAATAAATTTAATCACAATTTAGAAGGAAAATAGCATACTTTGGGTCTGGCAGTTCAAATGAGATTATTTGGAATAGATTTTTCTCGTATGGATCTTTTTCTTTGTCTTCTTTTCTTTTTCTTCCAATTTTTTTTCTTCTTTTTATGTTTAAGAGTCTTTTGATTGAGATTTTGTGGAAATGGATTTGTCCTAACTGTTAATGTGTACAACGTTAATAAATTGTCAATTAAAATTAAGAAAAATAACCAAGTTATGTTTTAATCATGCATGATTTCCACTTAAAACATGTACAAAGCACTATAAACAGTTAGAAAGTAAGACGCACCATCAAAACAGATTAGAAATAGTTTTCGTCACCTTTCAATGGAACGTCGATGATTAAAATTGATTTTCCAAGGATTATTTTGTAACGGTGTCGGGTAGCCTTGCACAGGCCTAATTGATGAATGATATTGTACCAGGCTTTTTTCTTCTGCGAACGTATGAGCAAACTGGCTGACAACCATATTTGTTCTAGAACACATGAGCATGAAAAATCCAACATATACATACATAAATTTGAATAGAAACTCGTACGACAGTTATTTCATATCAACCAAATCATCAAAACATGACACGATTGATCAATAAAAAAACATTACGATATGAAACTATTAAACTATACTTTTGATTGAAGACATATCGAACACATTACTTATATGAAATCTTTAAAAATTGAAAATAACAACATGAAAAAACAGAACCGCAAAAAAGGAAGATGATTAATAATAAATTGGAAAATTACTATAAAAAACTTCCAATTTTTTAATTTTTTCTAACTTAAACATCCAATTTTTTGCGTTTCCAGAACAAATTTCCAACTTTTCAATTTTTTCCAACTTAAACATCCAACTTTTTGCGTTTCTAGAACAAACCTTCAACTCAATTATTTTTCTGAAATAAATTTCTAAGTGACCAAAAGTGTATGCGTAGGTTGACAAACGGTCAACGACAATTCCGTTAAACACCAATAACGCCGTTATAGCTCTTGATTATTTTTTGTAAAGCTTACGGTTTTGGTTTGTTATCTTTTATTGCTTTGTTTGTATACTATAGTAGAAAATATATTATAATCACAATATCCACAATTCGTAGCTCAATTAAAAAGCGACTGCCGTTAAATTTTTTAACGGACGTTAAGAGTGTTTAATTGAGTTGTTGTTGACCGTTGGTCAATCTTCGATCGCGCACACTTTTGGTCACTTAGAGGTTTATTTAAAAAAAAAAATGATTGAGTTGGAGGTTTGTTCTGGAAACGCAAAAAATTAAATATTTAAGTTGGAAAAAATGAAAAATTAAAGATTTTTTATGATAATTTTCCTAATAAATTTACAGAGATCCGCCATTCATATTTGAATGGATTCAAACTTGAAACATCATCATCTAAAACATATCCCCTTAACATTTAATATAAAAGTGGTAATTGATATTTTTTTTTTTGGGAAAAACTGATTAAGCTGCCTCTTATACATGAAATAGTAATGAATCAATAATGCAAATATTTATAGGAGAAGCAAAAAGCCAGGGTTTTTGAAATTGATATTAAATTTTTTTTGAAACTTTTCTGAAAATATCTTAACTAATTTTGTGAAGATATACGTCTTTCTTCCTAAAATAAAACGTAGAGTATTCTTAAAAGATTTTTGGTTTGTAGATTTTGGTATAATTGGATTAGTTGGTTGTTGTGAGATTAATCGTTTCTGAAAATATATATAGAATAGAGGTTAGTTTTCGATTTCATGTAAATAATTGTAATTTTTAAATATGATTTTATTATCATTGTCAGATTAATAGTTTTGGGAAATCTTTCTAAAATCAATGTTGGTCGCCTATGTTTTGTATCCAAGTTAATGACAATCTTTCTAAAATAAATGTTAATCCGAAAAACTTGCATATAGTTAGAAATTAGAAGCTTGTCAAGATTTTACCTCATGTGATTTTGGCATAATATTTATAGAAAAATAGTTTTGGAAAAATCCATATCCTATTTAATTAGTTTTTTATTAACCGAATATGATCATTATAGGAAATAATGATCAATAGTTTTTCTTAGCTTTAATTAACAGTTTTTATATATGCTGTTTGTTTATATGTATAAAATTATTGATTTTTTGTGGATTAAAAAATAAAACTCGTAAATGCAAAATTCATAAAAGTAATTATCTTTTGATTCTACTGATCGGATATTCAATATTGTTTATATTTTTCAAATGATAAAATATTATGTTAACACAGAAAATACATTATTATAATTTTATCTTAAGGTTTTAATTAGTAAAATAAAAATATTATATAAGATTTATGCTGATTTTATAAGTTTATGGAACTTTGTGACCGAATTGGTTAAGATGACACGTCATAATAAAATTCGTGAAAGTGATTCTCGAGCTAACACACATAAGCAATTTTGAGTGTTAATGGGATATTCCAAAGTAGAGTTTTCTATTTCCATATCTTGGAAGTTTATTTCCTTAGTTTCGTATTTTCTACTTTTTACTAATTAAAAAAATTCTGATAATTTAAATTTATATCTTATTTTAGGAAATTTATTATATTTTATGTTAATTATAATAAATTCATCAAATTAAATGTCGAGATATTGTAATTATTATTTATTATTGGAATTCTGAAATTTTTTATTTATATTTTAATCGAATTCCAATAATTATTAATTTATGTTTCAATTGAATTTGAATAATCATTATTTTCGTTTGAATTTAGTCATATTTTTTTAATCACAATGTCATTCATATGTAAATAAATGTATTTTCGACACTTATTAAGTTAATATGATACGTCATAATTTGTTTGGTGATGATGATTGTGGTGGCGACACGTAAGCATTTTTAAAAATTTAGTTCACAAATAATGTTAAAGAGATTGGAATTCTGAAAATTCTTATTTTATATATTTAATCGAATTCCGATAATTATTAATTTATGTTTCAATTGAATTCGAATAATCATTATTTTCGTTTGAATTTAGTCATATTTTTGTTTGAATTGAATTTTTTAATTACAATGGCATTCATATGTAAATAAATGTATTTTCAACACCTATTAAGTTAATATGACACGTCATAATTTTTTTGGTGAGGATGATTGTGGTGGCGACACTTAATCGTTTTTTTAAATTCACTTCACAAATAATGTTAATAGGTGACTTCCCGCGATATACGCAGGGATAATAATTTTAAAAAAAATTCAAAAAAATTTGATATTTTGCTTAAGATGGTATAAATCATTTTTTTGATTTTTGTTGAAAATATATTTGGATATATGTTTACTATCTCATAATAAAATACTTTATCTGCGTCATACATATTGTAAACAAATTTTTTAAATAAAAAAGTAACATACTTTGTATCTTAGAGTTCGAAAAAATTATTTGGTATAGATTCATAACCTTTTTTTCTTAATCTCTTATATTTTTCACTTCTTCACCATCTTTTTTTGTGTGTTTACTATCTTATATTAAAATACTTTATCTTTGTCATACAAATTGTAAAAAAAATTTAAAAATAAAAAATAACATACTATCTACTTTATCTGTGTCTTTGTTTTCTATTATGTATATAGTGTATTCATAATTGTTTTTGAAATTATATCCAAAATAACACATTATTAATATACCTTGTATAAAGATACTCGATTTTTTTTAAAGATATAGAATATCGGATAATACATAATTAAATAGGTAATTGTTTTCTGTATTTTCAAATAGAAATCAAGTGGCATATCATAGTAATTTCATGGTACTTTATGACCGTGAGAGTGATTCTAGTGATAACACATAAGCAATTTTGTGACAAGTCATAATAAAATCAATGAGAGTGATTCTACTGATGACACATAAGCAATTTTGAAAAATCACTTCCCAAATAGTATGAAACGGAGGGAATATGACACAATCGTAGGGATTTTTTTTTTAGGGGATAGTTTTAATTTTAATTAGTTTAATTGTGTCATTATATTGTAAAGTACAGTTTAGTAGTATTTTGGTATTCTTATAAATTTATTTACTTATTTCCGTATTTTTCAATTTTTTTATTTTAGGAAGTTTATTTCCTTATTTATGTAAAATTCGTATTTTAAAATTTTCTTTATTTTTTGTTTAAAAAAACTTTATTTTAAAAAGTTTATTTTCTAATTTAATTTTAAAATATGATAAAATCCCTGATTAGTTGGTCAAATCCCATGAAACTTCATAGCTTTATGAATTATAATTTTTTTGGGTCAAATTTCAATATGTAAGAAACCGAAATAATTAAAATCAATCTCTAATCCTCTTGTTTTGGTTCATAACCACAAAAAGTATTCTTGAAGATTTGGGGATAATGTGATTAATTATTTTAATATTTTAATTGAATTTTAAAAGTAGTATTAATCGTGTGCCCGTATTTTCGGAATGTATTTTAGTAAAATAATTATAGTGTTGTTTTAATAATACCAGTTATTTTAGTAATACTATCTTTCTCTGTAATACCAGTTACCCAAGTATTTTTATGTGCAAATGTCTCTGGTTTTTTGGGGTGAACTTAGTGTTTCTCTCTTCTGAATTTTAGTTGTGAGAACACATTTGTGAATTAATAACTGGAACCTGTCATCGACCTTGAAGAAATTGTATGTATGGGAAAAGAAATAATACATGGACGTCAAGGTGTTAATGCTTTATGTAACACCACTTTCTGAATCTCTTTGGAAACATTTTTTTTTTAGATTATTGCGTATTGTTACATTTTGGTTCGTGTTTAATGGCATACGAAGAAAAAATTCAAGCCCAAAACAGAAAACATATAGTCGTGGTCCTCGTGGAGCATAATCTAGCTAGATCTATGCTACTCGAGCATCAATTGGGAAGCTTCTCACCAAAATCGATGTATGTATATGATATGTTAATTTAGTTTCCAGCAGAATCCATAAACTTAGGGACCAATAAACCTTATGGTCAAATGATTTCAAAGCCTACGGCTTGAAATGGACAGTGGGACGATGGTGAAGATGGAAATGGGATTGTCGTTGATTGAATCACACAAATCAACACATGAAAGAGCAACTTGAATCTCACAAGTTATTATTCCACACGAACAAGAGAGAAATGGAATCTCACAAAATACTCTATTGATCCAAACTTGTATTTTAGGATGAATCCACAAACTAAAATAGACAAGCAAAACAAAGCACAAAGCTTTAAGAGGAAAAATCTCTCTTTTATATTCAAAAAATTCTATATGTATTTACAATGAATGGAGAAATGAGCTTATATAGGATCAAATTACAAATCATCAAATAAATCAACATAAATGCAAAATAAATCAAATTAATTACAGAAATCAATCAATAATTAATTTTGAGAGATTTTATCAATCGACATTAATGGAGATTAGTTCTTTGTATCTAGACACTTTCTTGATATATTCATGAATTGATTGTCTTCTAGAAAGTCCTTTGAATTTTGGGATTGATTTGCATTGAACCATATGTTGATGAGCCAAGGATGTGAACTGTATTTTCGAGACTACATCATTCTCTTCTTCAAAAGATTTTGTCCTCAAAACTAAAACAAGATTTTGTTTTTTTTTTTGTTTTTTTTTTTGCTTTTCTTTAAAAGAAAATTTCGAAATAAATAAGAATTTTTTTTTAAAAATATTTTATAGAAAATAAATATTCAGAAAAAAATAAAGAAAATGTTTTTATTTAATGAAAAAAAATAAAAAGAGTAGAAAAGAATGGAAACAACTTTTTTTTGTTAATAAAATACTTTATCTGTGTCATACAAATTGTAAAGAATTTTAAAAATAAAAAAATAATATACTTTGTGTCTTGGAGTTCAAAAAAAATATTTGGTAGAGATTCGTAACTTCCTTTTCTTCATCTCTTACTTTTTCCACTTCTTTATCTTTTTTTTTCCTTTGTAATCTGACTTTTCTTACTTTTTTTTCTTTTTCTTTGGGCACATCTAATTGAAATTATGTGTTAAGAAAGATATAGTAATGCTGAAAATAAATTGAAATTTGAAAGTTTTGTTGTAGATTTTGGATCAATTTGATTAGTTAATACTTTTTAATTGAATTTAGAAACAAAATAATGACTTTGTACCAATAAAATGATACTTGAGATGAGTCATGCAAAGTTATAAAACAAATACTTTAAAATATGAAAAAATCCTTGATTAGTTGGTCAAATCCCATGAAACTTCATAGCTTTATGTATTATAATTTTTTTGGGTCAAATTTCAATATGTAAGAAACCGCAATAACTAAAATCAATCTCTAATCCTCTTGTTTTGGTTCATAACCACAAAAAGTCTTCTTGAAAATTTGGGGATAATGTGATTAATTATTTTAATATTTTAATTGAATTTAAACAGTAGTATTAATCGTGTGCCCGTATTTTATAATTTTATGGAATTTTGTGACCGAATTAGTTAAGATGACACGTAATAATAAAATTCGTGAAAGTGATTCTCAAGCTAATACACATAAGAAATTTTGAGTGTTAAGGGGATATTCCAAAGTAGAGTTTTCTATTTCCATATCTTGCAAGTTTATTTCCTTAGTTTCCTATTTTCCACTTTTTACTAATTAAAAAAATTCTGATAATTAAATTTATATCTTATTTTAGGAAGTTTATTCTATTTTATGTTAATTATAATAAAATCATCAAATTAAATGTCGAGATATCGTAATTATTATTTATTATTGGAATTCTGAAAATTCTTATTTATATTTTAATCGAATTCCAATAATTATTAATTTATGTTTCAATTGAATTCGAATAATCATTATTTTCGTTTGAATTTAGTAATATTTTTGTTTGAATTGATTTTTTTAAATCACAATGTCATTCATATGTAAATATATGTATTTTCGACACCTATTAAGTTAACATGACACGTCATTTGGTAATGATGATTGTGGTGGCGATACGTAAGCATTTTTTAAAATTCACTTCACAAATAATGTTAATTAATAAAGGGATAAAAGGATTGTAATTCTGAAAATTCTTATTTTATATTTTAATTGAATTCTGATAATTATTAATTTATGTTTCAATTGAATTCGAATAATCATTATTTTCGTTTGAATTTAGTCATATTTTTGTTTGAATTGATTTTTTTAATCACAATGCCATTCATATGTAAATAAATGTATTTTCGACACCTGTTAAGTTAATATGACACGTCATAATTTTTTTGGTGATGATGATTGTAGTGGCGACACGTAAGCGTTTTTTAAAATTTAGTTCACAAACAATGTTAAAGAGATTGGAATTCTAAAAATTATTATTTTATATTTTAATCGAATTCTGATAATTATTAATTTATGTTTCAATTGAATTCGAATAATCATTATTTTCGTTTGAATTTAGTCATATTTTTGTTTGAATTGATTTTTCTAATTACAATGGCATTCATATGTAAATAAATGTATTTTCAACACCTATTAAGTTAATATGACACGTCATAATTTTTTGGTGAGGATGATTGTGGTGGCGACACGTAATCGTTTTTAAAATTCACTTCACAAATAATGTTAATTAATAGGTGACTTCCCGCGATATACGCATGGATAATAATTTTTAAAAAAATTCAAAGAAATTTGATATTTTTCTTAAGATGGTATAAATCATTTTTTTCAATTTTTGTTGAAAATATATTTGGATACATGTTTACTATCTCATAATAAAATACTTTATCCGCGTCATACATATTGTAAACAAATTTTTAAAATTAAAAAGTAACATACTTTGTATCTCAGAGTTCGAAAAAATTATTTGGTATAGATTCATAACCTTTTTTTCTTAATCTCTTACATTTTCCACTTTTTCACCATCTTTTGTGTGTGTGTTTATTATCTCATATTAAAATACTTTATCTGTGTCATAGAAATTGTAAACAATTTTAAAAATAAAAAATAACATACTTTGTGTCTTGGAGTTCAAAAAATATATTTGGTAGAGATTCATAACTTACTTTTCTTCATCTCTTACTTTTTCCACTTCTTCACCATCTTTTTTTTTCTTTGTAATCTGACTTTTTTTCCTTTTTTTTTTTGGCACTTCTAATTGAAATTATGTGTTAAGAAGGATATAGTAATGCTGAAAATAAATTTGAAATTCGAAAGTTTTTTTGTAGATTTTGGATCAATTTGATTAGTTAATACTGTTTAATTGAATTTAGAAAAAAATTAACGACTTTTTACCAATAAAATGATACTTGAGATGAGTCATGCAAAAATATAAAACAAATACTTTAAAATATGATAAAATCTCTGATTAGTTGGTCAAATCCCATGAAACTTCATAGCTTTATGTATTATAATTTTTTTGGTCAAATTTCAATATGTAAGAAACCGCAATAATTAAAATCAATCTCTAATCCTCTTGTTTTGGTTCATAACCACAAAAAGTCTTCTTGAAAATTTGGGGATAATGTGATTAATTATTTTAATATTTTAATTAAATTTAAAAAGTAGTATTAACGAAAATGCCAATCTATGTAATTAATGGTACTTTTCGATATCTAATTTATAGTTTGAGATGCCACGCGGTATTTTTTTTACTGAAAACAATTATGGAGCTCACACGTAAGCAACTTTCAAATAATCGCTTTTATTTATTTTTAAATCATTCCAAAAGTAGAATATTGGTTATGAAAATATTCTAGTATCTTATATAAAAGATTTTCGATTTTTTAAGAACATATATAATATCAGAATTTGTATTGTATAACAAAACCGAATATTATGCAATGGATCATGGCATTTTCCTTGTATAACATGAATAATAGAGTATTCTAACGATCAATCGAATGAATGATGTTTGCCTTTTATAGTATTTAAAATGAGATTTACATTTAATATGTACTTGTTTAAATTTACCGGATGTTATTTTGTTAAGTTGTATAGTTTTTAGGATATAAGTTTGTTTCTTTAAAAGATTATAGAATTTTGCGAATTAAAAAAATAAAATTCGTAAAAGCAAAACTTATAATTTGTTTTCTATTATGTATATCGTGTATTCATAATTGTTTTTGAAATTATATCCAAAATAACACATTATTAATATATATTTTATAAAGATACTCGAAGTTTTTTTTTAAGATATAGAATATCGGATAATACATAATTAAATAGGTAATTGTTTTATGTATTTTCAAATAGAAATCAAGTGGTATAGCATAGTAATTTCATGGAACTTTATGACTGATTTAAGTAAGATGACATGTCATAATAAAATCCGTGAGAGTGATTCTAGTGATGACACATAAGCAATTTTGAGAAATCACTTCCCAAATAGTATGAAACAGAGGGAATATGACACAATCGTAGGGATTTTTTTTTTTTGTAGGGGATAGTTTTAATTTTAATTAGTTTAATTGTGTCATTATATTTTAAAGTACAGTTTAGTAGTATTTTGGTATTCTTATAAATTTATTTCCTTATTTTCGTATTTTTCAATTTTTTTTATTTTAGGAAGTTTATTTCCTTATTTATGTAAAATTCGTATTTTAAAATTTTCTTTATTTTGTGTTTAAATAAACGTTATTTTAAAAAGTTTATTTTCTTATTTAATTTTAAAATATGATAAAATCCCTGATTAGTTGGTCAAATCCCATGAAACTTCATAACTTTATGTATTATAATTTTTTGGGTCAAATTTCAATATGTAAGAAATCGAAATAATTAAAATCAATCTCTAATCCTGTTGTTTGTTTTGGTTCATAACCACAAAAAGTATTCTTGAAGATTTTGGGATAATGTGATTAATTATTTTAATATTTTAATTGATTTTAAAAAGTAGTATTAATCGTGTGCCCGTATTTTCGGAATGTATTTTAGTAAATAATTATAGTGTTGTTTCAGTAATACCAATTGAAATGGACCGTGGGACGATGGTGAAGATGGAGATGGGATTGTCGTTGATTGAATCACACAAATCAACACATGAAAAAACAACTTGAATCTCACAAGTTATTATTCCACACGAATAAGAGAGAAATGGAATCTCACACAATACTCTATTGATCCAAACTTGTATTTTAGGATGAATCCACAAACTAAAATAGACAAGCAAAACAAAGCACAAATCTTTAAGAGGAAAAATCTCTCTTTTATGTTCCAAAAATTCTATATGTATTTACAATGAATGGAGAAATGAGTTTATATAGGCTCAAATTACAAATCATCAAATAAATAAACATAAATACAAAATAAATCAAATTAATTACAGAAATCAATCAATAATTAATTTTGAGAAATTTTATCAATCGACATTAATGGAGATTGGTTCTTTGTATCTAGACATTTTCTTGATATATCCATGAATTGATTGTCTTCTAAAAAGTCATATTGATAGAAAAAGCAACGATTAAAGCTTATAATGCTTCAAAGTTGAATGAAATCCAAAACCCAGAAAGCAAGAAAAAAAAACAAAATCTGGATGCAAGGCGAATCACTATAAACAGATTTTCGACCCAAATCGTAAAGACAAAGAACAATTGAAACCCTGTATTTTATTCTGATAATGACGCTGAATAACAAGTAGGCAGTAAATTATATTTATTATATAAAAACTGAGTTTTCTCTTACAAGAGGTTGACACCTAGACACACCCTATTTGGACACATCAGCCTTGAAAACTAATAAAATTAACTTAAAAACTTACTCGAATAACCTAATCGACGCATGCTTACTCTTTATTTCGCATGTTCAATCTATAAAATTATTTTCACCAATTCCCAAGCACCAAAAGAATTTATTTATAAAGTTCAAAGTACTAAACATGACCGATACATCCCATGTGCTTCATCTTTCTCTTCTCCTATGGTTTAATTAGAAAGGTATGAAACAAAATCTCTGTCTCTCCAAATCTTTTCTTCCATGTTCTTACTCCCTCTTAAGGATTTCGATAATCACACTATAAACAATTTTATTAGGCTCAGAAGGTCTTGCATCTCCATGAGCCGTAAGACTGATTTTACAAACGATGAAGAAATGGTGGATTTAGCAATAATCTCCAGGTCTCAATTCCGCATGTTGGGGGGCAATTATCCATATATATATATATATATATATATATATATATATATATACTTTCATTCTATTTCTCGATAGATATAAGGATAGATGTATACAACGTATTTTTGTGTGCAAATGTCTCTGGTTTTTTGGGGCGAACTTAGTGTTTCTCTCTTCTGAATTTTAGTTGTGAGAACATATTTGTGAATTAATAACTGGAACCTATCATCGACCTTGAAGAAACTGTATGTATGGGAAAAGAAATAATACATGAACGTCAAGGTGTTAATGCTTTATGTAACACCACTTTCTGAATCTCTTTGAAATTTATTTTTTCTTCTAGATTATTGCGTATTGTTACATTTTGGTTAGTGTTTAATGACATACGAAGAAAAGATTCGAACCCAAGACAGATAAAAACATATAGTCGTGGTCCTCGTGGAGCATAATCTAGCTAGATTTATGCTACTCGAGCATCAATTGGGAAGCTTC
This sequence comes from Pseudoturritis turrita, assembly GCA_900406555.1. Lineage (NCBI taxonomy): Eukaryota > Viridiplantae > Streptophyta > Magnoliopsida > Brassicales > Brassicaceae > Pseudoturritis > Pseudoturritis turrita. The sequence continues at coordinate 59,094 of OVBL01000357.1, read as the reverse complement.
TGACCAAAATCGATGTATGTATATGATATGTTAATTTAGTTTCCAGCAGAATCCATAAACTTAGGGACCAATAATTACGGCCACACTCACACAATTAAATCACGGGTGAATCATCTTTTTAAATTCTGACAATTTGTATACAACATATTTTTGTGTGCAAATGTCTATGATTTTTTGGGGCGAACTTAGCGTTTCTCTTTTCCGAATTTTAGTTGTGAGAACACATTTGTGAATTAATAACTAGAACCTGTCATCGACCTTGAAGAAACTGTATGTATGGGAAAAGAAATAATACATGGACGTCAAGGTGTTAATGCTTTATGTAACACCACTTTCTGAATCTCTTTGGAATTTATTTTTTCTTCTAGATTATTGCACATTGTTATATTTTGGTTCGTGTTTAATGGCATGTGAAGAAAAAATTCAAGACTAAGACAGATAAAAATATATAGTCGTGGTCCTCGTGGAGCATAATATAGCTAGATCTATGCTACTCGAGCATCAATTGGGAAGCTTCTAACCAAAATCAATGTATGTATATGATTTGTTAATTTAGTTTCTAGCAGAATCCATAAACTTAGGGACCAATAATTACGGTCACACTCTATATACAATATATATTAAATTGTATATAAAATGATATTCGTGTTTTTTAAAACTGATAAGAATGTGGACCTTTCACTCCAGCAACCTGGGTCGCTCTGATACCACTTTGATGCATGTAGCAGGAAGCGTTAGGAGTGAAATCAGATGAGACTATAACAGGACAGCTTTGACACCAAATTAACGCGTGTTTTGGGCTGCGAAGGTTCCTGAAACCAGTCTGAACACAAGACAAACGTAACCGGATAGATAGGAAGATACGGGATCACCATAACTCGTAAAGCCGAAACACCGGAGCTGATAAAGAAACCCGCTGAGCTAGCACCACACCTGGATAAAGTTGCCACCACCAAGTGATAAAGACGCTCAAAAACCACCACCAATGACTCTTCCAGAAATCAAAGGATAAAGGTAAAAGATCTAAAGAGATCCAAGGGGTCACAAAGTCACTCCAATTTTTTAAACTCGTTTTCTGATTTTCATTGATCAATATGAGCCTCAAAATATAGAGAAAATACAATAAAAACGTTCATAAAAGCCACTCTACATGCAGAAGACATAGAAGAAATAAATTCAAACTCTAATCTGCATGAAGGAGAGAGAAACAGACTGAAATAAATGATGTGTTGACTGTGGACAAAGATAACTCTTCAAGTGTTATTTTTGGCAGATTATCAGCATATAATTGGTAGAGCAATGGCAGATAAATATTCAGCAGACCAATGGCAGAGCAATGACAGATAAATATTCAGCAGAGCAATGGCAGAGCAATGGCAGATAAATATTCAGTAGAGCAATGGCAGATAGATATTTAGCAGACCAATGGCAGACCAATAGTAAACTGATGGTTACTGAACCAGAAACAACAATGTGACAGCCAACCCGTTTTGTTTCTCTTTTCCTTGGGTTGTTTCCTTGACTTGCACATCTGCTCCCGCATAATTCCCTCCGGGTTCAAAAGGATTTGTCTTCAAATCCAGCAACTCTTCATCCTTGAAGTATGGAGAAAGATCTCCCACATTGAAAGTAGCTGAAACTCCATAATCACCTGGAAGTTCAAGTTTATAAGCATTTTCACCAAACTTTTCAAGTACCTTATAAGGACCTTCTGATCTCGGCATGAGCTTTGACTTGCGTTTGCCTGGAAACCTTTCTTTTCTTAAATGCAACCAGACCAGATCCCCTGGTTCAAATGACTTAGCACGGTGATTCTTATTGGCTTTCTTCTTATATTTCTCATTCGCCTTCTCAATCTCAACCCGAACATTCTCGTGCAGCTTTTTCATAGTCTTAACACGTTCTGCTGCTTCAAAATTTGCTTTGAACTCACAAGGCAACGGAATCAGACCAATAGGAGTAAGATGATTCATACCATACACTACCTCAAAAGGTGAACGTTTTGTAGTGTGACTAGCTGAACGATTGTAAGCAAACTCCGCCTGAGCCAACTTCAGATCTCATTCTTTCAAGTTCTTCTTAATTAAACCCCTCAAAAGTGTAGTCAAAGTTCTGTTGGTTACTTCAGTTTGTCCATCAGTTTGTGGATGACAAGAAGTACTAAATAGCAGCTTGGTACCAAGTAATCTCCACAAAGTCTTCCAAAAATAACTTAGAAACTTTGAATCACGATCAGAAACAATGGTCTTTGGAACTCCATGAAGACGCACGACCTCTTTGAAATACAAACCAGCAACCTGACTTGCATCATCCGTCTTGTGGCAAGGTATAAAATGTGCCATCTTACTGAAACGATCAACTACTATCATGATAGAATCTTTTTCCAAGGCTGTTCAGGAACAGGCAAAGGAGTGTAAAGTCCAGGTTGGAAATGACTTTTCATCCTTTGACAAGTTGCACACCTCTCCACAATAGTATGAACATCCTTGACATCTTTGACCAAAAGAAATGCTCCTGCAGTATGTCCAACGTCTTATTAATTCCAAAATGACCAGATAAGCCTCCACCATGTGCCTCAAACTCTTAGGAACACACAGCTTTTTTCCTTTGAAAAGAAACCCATCTTGCAACTGGTACTGATTTGAAACTCCCTTCTTGCACTGATTATAGACTTGTGTAAAGTCCATATCTCCATCGTACAGTTTCTTTATCAACTCAAAACCCATAATCCGAGACTCCAGAATAGAGATCAAAGCATACCTCCTTGAGAGTGCATCTGCCACCACATTTATTTTTCCAGCTTTGTATTTTGACACAAATGAGAAAGATTGTAGAAACTCCACCCATTTAGCATGCCTACTGTTAAGTTTGTGCTGGTTGTTGATGAACTTCAACGCCTCATGATCAGAATGGAGAACAAACTGTCCTGGCCTCAAGTAATATTCACAATGATCAAGAGCTCTCACGATCGCATAAAACTCCTTATCATATGTTGAGTAATTCTTTCTAGCTCCCGTAAGCTTCTCACTGAAATAAGCAATAGGACGTTGCCCTTTGACAAGAACAGTCCCTATCCCAACTCCACTAGCATCACATTCTACCTCAAACACCTGATTAAAATCTGGAAGTGCCAAAACAGGTGCTTCACACAGTTTCTGTTTCACCACTTCAAATGCCTTTTGTGCAGCCACGCTCCATTCAAATTTATCCTTCTTCAAACACTCAGTTATTGGAGCCTTGATAGTACTAAAATTCTTCACATACCGTCTATAAAAAGAAGCAAGGCCATGAAAACTTCTCACATCAGATTGTGTAGTTGGAACTGGCCAACTCTTCATTGCTTCCACTTTGCTTTCATCCACTGAAATTCCTTCACCAGAAACAATATATCCCAAAAACACAACACTAGAAGTGAAGAATGAACACTTCTCAGGCTTAGCATAGAGTTGGTTTCTGCGTAATACCTCAAAAACCTCCCGTAGATGCTGTGAATGATCTTCTCCGTTTTTGTTGTACACCAGTATATCATCAAAGTACACTACCACAAACTTCCCAATAAAGTTTCGTAGTACCTGATCCATCAGCCTCATGAAGGTGCTAGGTGCATTAGATAAACCAAATGGCATGACTAACCATTCAAACAGCCCATTCTTTGTCTTGAATGCAGTCTTCCATTCATCTCCTTCCTTCATTCTGATCTGGTGATAACCACTTCTTAAATCAATCTTTGAAAATACCTTTAATCCATTAAGCTCATCCAGCATATCATCCAATCTTGGAATAGGATATCGATACTTGATGGTTATCTTGTTGATAGCTCGACTGTCCACACACATCCTCATTGAGCCATCCTTCTTTGGAACAAGCAGAGCTGGAACAGAACAAGGGCTCATGCTTTCCCTTACATAACCTCTAGCAATCAGCTCCTGAACTTGTTTCTGTAATTCCTTAGCTTTCTCTGGGTTACATCTATAAGCTGGACGGTTTGGTAAAGGTGCACCAGGCAACAAATCAATTTGGTGGTCAATACCTCTAATAGGAGGCAAACCAAGTGGTAAATCTTCAGGAAACACATCGATGTATTCTTTTATCAACTGCTGCATCATTGGATGTGTACTCATCACTTCTATTTTGTCATTTTTCTCAACCACCAGAAGTGCAAAAACTTCCTTTCCCGCGTCAAGCTTCCTCACAACCCGTGATTCTCCCAAGAAAAGACTTTCCCTACAGCTTTTTTCTGGTTCTGTTTTGTCAAACAGAGTAGGTACCAATGGTGCCAACGTGATATGCTTCTTATCCTTGTAAAAAGAATAAGTGTTCTTGTACCCATCGTGCATAGCTCTCCTATCAAACTCCCAAGGCCTCCCAAGTAACAGATGATAAACATCCATTGGAATAACATCGCAGAGTACCTTATCTTCATAGTTCTTTCCAATAGAAAATAAAACCAGAACTTATTTTGATACCTGCAGTTTACTGTCATTCAACCACTTCAGCTTGTATGGCTGTTTATGCTTTGTTGTAGGTAAACTCAGCTTTTCCACTAGAGTACTAGACGCCACATTTGCACAACTCCCACTGTCAATTATCAGATTGCAAACCTTCCTTTGAACTGTGCAACGAGACTGGAATATATTCTGTCGTTATGCCTCTTCTATAATAGGAACATAATGCAGAGCCCTTTGAATCACCAACAATTCTCCATGATCAGGTTGTTCAACGACCTCTTCCTCTTTATCTTGAACTTTCTGATCTACCGCTGCCAAATCAAGAGATTCATGCTTCATCTCTTCTTCAATCTCCTGAATTTCTTGAATTGTCATAACTCTTCGATTAGGACACTAAGCCTGGAAATCCCCAAAATCTTGACACTTAAAGCACTTCTTCTTCATATTAAGGTCTGTAGGTGCTGCTGTAGCCTTTGAATCACCCTTCTTACTGCTGCTGCTAGCTTCACCCTTAACAGTCTCCTTTGGATTGAAAGAAGAACCATAATTGTATGATCTGGTGTATGGTTTCTTTCCCGTCTTAATCTGCTTCTCCACCTTGATAGCAAGCTTCTTAACATCATCAAGAGTCCAGAAAGGTTGCAGCTCCACCTTAGATGCAATCTCTTTATTTAAACCATGCACAAAACGCACAATAGTTCTTTCTGGTGGCTCTTGAACATCACACCTTAACTGCAGAAGATCAAACTCCCTTGTATACTCTTCAACAGTACGCTTCTCTTGCTGCAAGTGTGTAAGTTTTAGGTACAGATCTTGCTTGTAATCATCAGGTAAGAATCTCCTCTTCAAAAGCCTCTTTAGTTTCTCCCAAGACCTGATACGAGTCTTGCCTTCTCTAACACGCTGAGACTTAAGAGTATCCCACCTAAGGCTAGCATAACCTTTAAACCTCAAGGTAGCTACTTTAAACTTCTTATCGTCGTCATATGTATTATATTCAAATGCACTCTCCATAGATCTCAACCAATCAAGAAAGTCATCTGGATTCAAATTACCTTGAGAAATCCACTTTGAAGTCTTCTTCACGACGATGTTGCTGCTGCTGCGGACGGTTGTCTCTTCTCCTTCTCCCACGTTCTATCTGAATACCATCATTATAATCAGAACCATGAGAAGAACCCCACCTTCATCAGAAGACGAAATATCTTCCACAACCCTTCGTCTCCTTGGCTGCTCTTGCATATTCACGCCGTTGAAGGCCTGAACCATCTCCCGCATCTACTGCCTTAAATCCGCCATCACTCTGCTAATACGCTCAGCGTATGCTTGGTCGAGAGTCAATCCTCTAGGAGCATCCATGATAAAAATATAAAACAGAGGATAAATTATAACCTTTCACTCCAGCAACCTGGGTCGCTCTGATACCACTTTGATGCATGTAGCAGGAAGCGTTAGGAGTGAAATCAAATGAGACTGTAACAGGACAGCTTTGACACCGAATTAACGCGTGTTTTGGGCTACGAAGGTTCCTGAAACCAGTCTGAACACAAGACGAACGTAACCGGATAGATAGGAAGATACGGGATCACCACAACTCGTAAAGCCGAAACACCAGAGCTGATAAAGAAACCCGCTGAGCTAGCACCACACCTGGATAAAGTTGCCACCACCAAGTGATAAAGACGCTCAAAAACCACCACCAATGACTCTTCCAGAAATCAAAGGATAAAGGTAAAAGATCTAAAGAGATCCAAGGGGTCACAAAGACACTCCAATTTCTTAAACTCGTTTTCTGATTTTCATTGATCAATATGAGCCTCAAAATATAGAGAAAATACAATAAAAACGTTCATAAAAGCTACTCTACATGCAGAAGACATAGAAAAAATAAATTCAAACTCTAATCTGCATGAAGGAGAGAGAAACAGACTGAAATAAATGATGTGTTGACTGTGGACAAAGATAACTCTTCAAGTGTTATTTTTGGTAGATTATCAGCATATAATTGGCAGAGCAATGGCAGATAAATATTCAGCAGACCAATGGCAGAGCAATGACAGATAAATATTCAGCAGAGCAATGGCAGAGCAATGGCAGAGCAATATTCAGTAGAGCAATGGCAGATAGATATTTAGCAGACCAATGGCAAACTAATAGTAAACTGATGGGTACTGAACCAGAAACAACAATGTGACAGCCAACCCGTTTTGCTTCTCTTTTCCTTGGGTTGTTTTCTTGACTTGCACATCTACTCCCGCATCATTAGGTACCACCAGAAACAGTTTTAGGCGATCATGGAAAGCATTGTTTGATCTCTAAGGTCAAACAAAACCTTACATAAAGACTTTGGTTCGAATTCTTGATCTTCATATGGGGCTTAGAGATGGTGCATCAGTTCCAACAATTGGGTAAACACACAAATATCATATGCAAAGATTGGCGAAAAACAGTGGGAGAATATTTGGAGAGAATGTGGCCAACACAATGCAAGGTTTCGCTTTAAGACTAAACTAATATGCGAAGAGCAAGACCAAAAGGAAAGGGTAAAAGCGAGATGCCGATTCAGAGAGAAGTGCGGTTACGAAAGGTAAGCATTAAGAAATCATTAAGATTTTGAAAAATGTATTTTCAAGTAGCTTAAAAATTGGTTTAATTGTGAATTTTGGAGACATTGACAAATCTCAGTGCAGAAGTTGTGAAAGCTCATGGAGCTGTTAGCCTTCAACACTGCACACTTTTTCTAGAGTAGAGTGTTGTCAAAGGTCATGAAGTTGTTAGCCTTCAACACCGACACACTTCTTCTAGAGTAGAGTGTTGTCGACAATTCACCTTTTGCATGTCTTAAAGTTTTGCCACTTAAATTATATATTTAGGCTTACAGGAAATTATTCAGGTTGGTTAGTTTGCTTTGTATGTATGTCCTTTCAAAGAAATGATCATTTTCTCACAACTGTTATTTTGGGAAATTTAAAGCAATATTTTTCAAATTTGTTCTTTTGGTTTTTAGAATATTTGATGACTCTGATTTTTATTAGTGGTTTCACATAATAAAAGGTTGATAATAAATGGATATATATTTGTCTATGCAGCTGATAGATAAGAGATTGATATTGTTGTATTAGAAATTTCATATTTATGTCTGCAATATAATTTCAAATTAGATGATAATAACATCCATTTTTCAACTATAACAATAAAATTTGAGATACATATAACAACATAAAAATTTTAAATATGAAATTACCGAGTGTATACGTTTGGTTGGGTTTGATGTAATGCTTGGTTGACACGTGTCTTTCTTTTATTTTTGCTACGAAAAAAGGTTAACGGTTTAGTACAATGAATCTGTAAAAAGGTAAATAGTTTACAATGAATCTGTTTGATCCCATCCCTCCATTTTAAAAGTTACGTATGCTTAGTCTTTTGACTCTCTTCATATTGGTTCACATAAAGAAATTAACTACATCAACCTATATAATGTTTCACTTTTTTTTATAGAAGCAGAGAAAACCAAAGATGAAGCGTTTTCTTGGAAAAAGAAAAATGACTGCATTTAACCTTGGAATGTATTGTTTAATCTCTTCGTATTGTTTTATTTAGATCTTGCTCACCGAAGTTGTTTTAGTAATAAACCAACTTTTCAAGATTATTTGAAGTAATTTCCCTATGGATTATGTAAAGTACTACTGAAGAAGATGGATTTCCTTATTTTTGATGATTTAAATTTTTAAAAAAGAAAAACAAAACCAAACGTTACGTTTTCTTATTTATAAATTGTTTTTCGTTGAACTGGCAATTTTGTGTGTGTGTGTGTGTTGATGTTTGTATTGGTCGATTGTGCATGGTACCACAAACCATCGACAGTGTTTTAGCGGTGTCTCCAACCTTAGCACCGCCATTGAACAGCATATATATAGTGAAAAATATGGTTGCACGCTTAATTAGAGATCTCATCAGGTTGGAGAAAACCATTACCATCAACGAATGTTCTGGCGTCAGAGAAGATTGTAGAGAGTCACTACGTTAGGCTCGAAGCAAATGAAACAATCTGGCTTTGAATCGGAACTTCTGCTCTCTTCTTCTAATTTTTTTTTTTTTTTCAAACCTCGCATATTCGTAGCCACTGACTTCAAAGGCTATTGCGTCGCCGAGATCCAAATGTATTTTATTATTTAGGATGGACCACGAAAAAAAGATGATGGTCATCATTTCGCTTTTCATTTTAAATTATTAATATGTGATAATTTATTTATTTATAAATTTCTTCTCATGAGAAAAGAGTTTTGAATAATGGAATAGAAAGTGTTGACGAAAGAAATTTGATTAACATATGGGAACCTCAAGGATTAAACAGAGAAATACGTTTTATCATATGTTGTCCATAACATCTGTAAAATTTTATGATATATTTATTTCCCCAACAAATAAATGCAAAATAATTTCTTTTTATATTGGGTCAAGAAAATGCAAAATGATTTATCTAGAAAATTGCATGATCAAAGTGGTTTTGATCTCAATAATTCAGAAAAATATATGCGAAGAGAGCTAAAAGGAAAATGACTGAAAAACTTAGTGGAGTAGAAACACATTGTCCCATCAAATAATTTGCAATAACAAACGTTGGTTTACTTAGATTTGTTTTTAAAGAGCGCTAAGATAAAGACCAAAAAAATTATGTTTTCTGATATTTACAAAATAATTACTTTAATGACTTTTGAAACATTATTTTTCTAATGATGCTCTAAAGAGAAAGACCAAAATGATTTCACGTTTTACTTTGACTGTTTTCAAAGTATCGGGTTCGATCCCTATCTTCCTTCAAAACTGGGTAAAATGAGATGAAGAAAAAAACGGATTATTGGGTTATTACCAAGAACACAACACAAATATCGACCCAACAAAGTACAACAACAAAAAGTGCCATCACTAGAACTAAGTGTTAGTTTCATAACTCAATATCCACCATGTAAATTAAACAGAAATATGTTTCAGTAGACTTGTATAATTTCCATGTATAAAAATCTATTACCGATTTTCGCAGTGCTATGAACAGAATTCATATTCCTAAATTTGTTGATGCTTCAATTGAAGATGGCTTACAATCGCAATACATGAAACATCATTCAATTAAAAAAAAAAATTTCCATTTTTTAATAATAAATATTTTGGAAAAAATCACAAAGATATATCTTATATTTTCTATTCATAATTTATATAGCATTTCTTATATTATCTTTGATTAATTAGAGTAAGATTAAATAAAACAACTAATACTTAATTATAAAACAAAAGTATATTAGGAATTTTAAAAAATCTTAATATGTTTACAAAGTTTAAAACATACAATTTTAGAAAATAAGAAAGTATTATTTATGATTTTAGATGTATATATAAGAATATATTTAACAGTTCATATTGTATTGTTGTCATTTAACCTCTAAAGTAATACAATGCTTTTAGTTCCTTTTTTCAAACTTTTTTGGCATTTAACTTCTAAGATACGGTATTTTGTATTCTTCTTTGTCAATTTTTTTTCAAAAATATAGTACTATAAAAAATTTGTAATAGCCCGCGCATGCGCGGGTTAAAACTCTAGTAAAGAAAGAAGATGAGCAAGTAACCTTCGGTAGTGAGAGCTTGAGCTGCTAAGAAAAGAAGACGTGGTTAAGTGACTTTATAAGTTATAATTACTACGGTTATCGAGATCGCGAAGATCTTTTATTTGTCCGTAATCTCCACCGTTCTCCTATAGCATATTTGATCTCAACCATTTATATTTTTCAAATAAATAATAGTTGCATATCTCGTTTAAATATATGGGATCATCGGGAAATCTCACTTCACTTAATGGGCTTGGGGGAGGGAACTGTTGGAGTTGGATTTAACACTATATCCGACGCATAAAAACTCATCATAGATATGGGCGTCCAAGCCTAGGAAAACGTTATGGAGTGGGGGTAGGGCCCATATCGGTTTGAGTAGAGACGCTGAGCTGACTTATAACTCGATCAGAAGACTGAGTCAACCTTTATCTTGATCGAGTAAAGATACTGAGAGATTTTTAGGAATCGAGATGGAGCACGAAAATTTGGGATATGCGGATTTGTTGAATGAGGCTGGAAGCTATAAAAGACGTGGATAATCCATTCAGAAAGGAGACTCTCAATATTTTACATTCCTAGACCTAAAACAGCCCTACGAACTCTATGTAAACACATCTCTCACGAGAACACTTTGTAACAATCGATCATATAAATCAAATCCAATTCGTCGAAACACTCTTTTTCAGTATCATTCTTATATAGAGAATCTAGCCCAATACTTTCATCCTAACAATACACAAATACTTCAGTGTGGATTTCATCATCTACACTAGTCTATTTAACTGGGTTTGAAAAATCTACACGGATCCAATACCAACATTAATTATAATTTACTTTAAAGTTTTATAGTGCAATGCTTGGATTTTATGGAATCGATATCCAACTCTGGCAACACTATAAAATGAATTTACAGATAAATCTAAAGTACTTTTTAGATAACGGTTTTCGATTGAATAAAAAAAATAGATACAATGTTTACGAACCAAAAAGCCTTACAAAACAAGAAACAAATTGAACCTCATCACAGAAACTTTGCGCGTAGTTGGATAAAAATATTTTCTACAGAAGAGAACATAGTTAAACTGATAGAGGGTGCACGCCTTAAGTTGATGTGTCATAGCGGAAAACCAGTTCTGTAGTAGGGCTGAAGCCAAGTCCGAATCTGTTGATCTAAATGATGAGGCTCTATGCCTGATTATGGGATCAATGATGGTGAAATTCTCTGCAATAGATTGCCTTAAATTAGTGTGCAATCGACGGTTTCTTTCCCTCCACAATTCATAAATTGATGACGGCCAAACAAGTAGCAAAAGATCCTTTTTGTTTCGGCTCAGTGTTGTGATAGCTAGAGACATAAAAACGTCTTGCCATTTGAATGCCACAGGGGAGATAGAGAGCCAATGCAGTTGTCCAGATAGATTTAGAATCGTCACATTCGAAGAAGAGATGGTTCCTTAATTCCGGATGGGTATCACAAAGAAGACATAGCGGATTGACATGTAAGCCCCAAGATAACATACGGTCTCTAGTCGGATTCCTGTCTAGAATAAAGAGTCATGACATAAAATTTTGCCTGGAAATTCCTCTACGGTGCCAGACAGAGTTAAACCATGTAACCACTTGAGAACGAAGTCTGATGAAATTTCAAACTTTGGAGCTGCTAAAAGAATCAGAGACCACTCCGTCGACGGACCAGATAATTTTGTCATCTGTACCAGTTAAAATAATAAGGGTGAGATTAGCATAAAGTAAGCTGGAGATCAGATCTGGCCGAGGGGAGAGTCCATCGATTACGCTTGTAGACAGATGATAACTTGGCAAAGAGGGGGACTCTTAGTTGAGAGGGACCATGTTGACCGAAGGCAACAATCAAGGGACCTAGGATGGTCCAAGAGCATGCCAAAAGAAATTTTTTTTACCATCACCAGGAACAAAGTTGACAAATGAAAGAGCTTGAACACAATCTTTAATAGTCTTCTAAAGTTCCATGAGTAGTAGGACTATGGTTTTAGCTCCCAAAAGTTTTTGTTTCTTAAGTATTTCTGCTTCATCTAAGCCACCTAAATGGAACTTGCCCTAAAGTGCAAGAGCCAAATGAGTTGCTATAGGATTGTAGGTCCTTGATACCAAGACCCCCTTCGAATTTGGGTATAGCAACCGTGTCCCAAGCCACTCTAGCGCCCCCAGAGCTAGTAGGCGAACCTTTCCACAAGAAGTTGTTTGAGTAAGATTTGATGAGATGTATGACATTTGGATAGGAAAAATGCATACACCAGAAGGCAACCATGCTGAAAATTACCGAGGAGAGAAGTTGCAATCTGTTTGCAAAACTAAATTTTTTTGGGAGATTTAGTTTAATAATCTAAAATTTTTTTAGAATTTGAAAACTAACCCATGTTTTCAAAATTTTGAAAACTAACTTTTTCTAAGGTAATAAAACAATGATACCTTCATAAATTTTGAGAAATTTCAATTATAAAAAATACATTTTCAAACATATTAAATAAACCGTCGACCACCTAATCCAAATCGTCTCCAAAGTAACATTGATTGTATTGCTATTGTCATTGCTTCAAGTAGCTGCAAAAGATTGAAATATAGTGGAATCAGAAAAATCGATTTTCAGTCTAGCCTAAAAAAGACACAGTACGTAGAGCAATCTATAATAGTGTAGTCCCTCAAGTTGAAGTGTATACAAGATTCTCCATTAACAAACATTTCATCAGTTGTTTGCATAAGAAGATCTGATGCACTTGTCAAACTCACTAGTGACACAGTCCTATCATGATACACATTAGTTACACAATCATTTTCACTATTTGTTGATTGATTTTTCACATTTTCTGATATTTTATTATGTTGGTGATCCAATGCTACAATCCCCTCTCTCAGCTAATAAATAACACAAGACCATTCAAGATACTAGAAGATAAAGGTAAATCTTTCAATATAAAAACTTGAAAAAAGTTTATGGATAGACAAACCATAATCATTTTACACAAATATTGTTTGCTCTGGATTTTCTATACATGACATTAAAACAAGTGTTGAACAAAAGTTTTCAGCTTAATTTTTTTATAATATGTTATTCATGAGAGATTAAATCAAGTGAAACAAGCATTATATAACGTGAACACAAGTCATATGATTTCAGCAGTTCACAAATTCTTAATCTTTACATATGATTTATATTTTATTTTTAACGTCTATCATTTTTTTTTTAATTGATCACGTACGTGAAATGATATTTAAAAAATATATTTTTATCATAGAGATAATTACTCAATGATTATAAAAACTTAATTTAAAAACATTTTAAATGTTTTATTTATTTAAAGTATTTTGTTAATTTCTAATACAAAAGATTAGTTTTCAAACTTTTGAAAATATGGATTAGTTTTAAAATATATAAAAATTTTGAAATATTTTCACAAATTTCCTCAAAAATTTTATTGTTCAAGAGTTCATTTCATCAGAATACGAGCAAGAAGAGGATCATAATCTAAGTGTGCAAGTTTCCTCAAGCACAAAGGCAATCCTAAATATCTCATATGAAGAGTTGCTTCCTTTAGACCAAATCTGGTTGCGATAGAGTCAATTTCATATGTGGTTCCACCGTAAATCTGAGTCAAATGTTCAAATGGCCGTCAAAATCAAAATTTAATCTAACTAACCTCCCTTAAATTTAACTAACCCCTCGCTTTTGCAAACCCTTTTTACCACTCTACCCCTTCTTATTTTATTATTATTATTAACCCAACTCCCTATTAAATATTCCATAAATACTCTCAACAACCAATCAATAAATAAAAACTACCAACCAATTTTCTTCTTCCACGTCACCTCCTTTTTCTTTTTCTCTTATTTGGCGAACGGAAAAAAAAATAGAGCCAACGTTGGTTCCTCTTCTTCTTACGTCCTCAGACCATTGAATCTTCAAGTTATTTCGTTGTATGCTATTTTCGTGTTTAGGGTTAGATTAGGTTGTGAAAACCCCTCTTTTTAAAGGTTTCTTCTTAATTTCGAGATTTCTTTATAGATATGAAAATTTGTTACTTTTGTATGGTAATTTGGATATTGAACTTGTTTGAAAGTCTTTTAGGGTTATGTAATGATTTTGGTGGTAAAATATCAGCTGAATCATTGTAAATCGTACTAAATCGGAGGTAAATCAAAACTGCAAGGGTATAACTGAGACAACTAGTACTAGTAAGACTGACTGGTATTACTAAGACAACTGTTACTAGTGAGACTGACTGGTAATACTAAGACAACTGGTACTAGTAAGACTCACTGGTATTACTGGGGTAACTGGTATTACTGAGAAAGCTAGTAATACTGAAACAACTGGTATTACTGAAATAACACTATAGTTATTTACTAACGATATTTGTTATTTTTTCCATGGGACAATGAATAAAATCTGTTGCACAATCATATGTTTTGATTATGGAGGATGTTATTCAAGGGAAGGTGATTACATAAGATGGAGCTCAGGAGGAGATGAAATTCACACTTTAGCGATGCAGACCGTTATGGAGGAGGTTATTTATTCGGCGTTGGTTAATAGAATCGACAGGAAGATCATGATAGATGAAGCTACTACGCGGCTGAAACTCAGAGTTACTTTTCGTTGGTATTGGATCCTAGGACACCAACATATATCTCGAATGATGATGACGTTTTTAATTATCTAATGCAAGTGAATATAGATGGTTATAGAAGTCTTTTGCATGTGAAGATCATAAAAGATGTGGATTAAAATGTGCAACCGATAGGAGAGGGTCGAAAAAGTGAAGTTGGTGTAGGTGATGGTATGATAACTCTTTACACCAATGAACCATCATAACACTATGAGCTGGTATAACTAGGTCTAACTGTGTGACTCATTTTGTGTGTTCTCTTTATCTAGTATAACTATGTATAACTGGTGTAAATGTTTGATTCATTTTTTTGTGTTCTCTCTGGTTGGTATAACTAGGTATCACTGGTATAACTATATGACACTTTTTTTATTACAGATCATGAAGAACTTGGTAATGAAGATCATGAAGAACTTAGTAATGAGGATAACTTTGATATGTATGAAGATGCTAATGAGGATAATTTTGGTACGTATGAAGGTAATGAGGGACCAGATGTTGTGGAAGGAGTGGGGCATGTAACTAATGCATGGGAAGATGGTATGGATATTGTTGGGGTCGCTTTTCATCCTAACAGAATCAACAGTTATATGGAATGGGCTTTCGCAGGGTTGAACATGCTAGAAAGATTACCAAAGCCTTCTTGGGCCGAGTCAAAACTCCAGTGGGCGGAGGCAAAACCCTACTGGGCCGAGGCAAAATTTGGCAAAGACCAAGGCGTGTTAGCACACGCCGAGGCGAGTGTTAGCACGCGCCGAAGCAACCGTCACCGTGGGCCGAGGCGAGTGTTAGCACGCACCGAGATAATCATCATCGTGGGCCAAGGCGAGTATCAGCATTAGGCCAAACCGACAGAAGGGTCATGTAGAGGCCAAGGAAGAAAAGGAAAATACAAGGCCAATGAAGAAAAGGAAATAGTCGGATATTCTCGCTAGGACGGTGTAATCTGAAGTCTATAAAAGAAGGAGAGGGCATTCGAGAGAAGCATCCACAAGTAGACAGAGCAAAACACTTTACACTTTAGCAAAATCTTGTATTCAAAAGCTTATCACATCAGTAATAAAAACCATCTTTGGATATCTTTTTATGCAATTCACACTTAGAAGTTACTGTTCCCTTAAAAGTCATAACCAAGTTTAGTTGTGCGAGTTTCGACTCCCACAATTTGGCGCCGTCTGTGGGGATTTAGAGACTTTCTTATTCTTTGGATTACCGTGATCGAGATCTGAAAAGATGACCGATGGAGATCAAGTCACCAACACCGCATATAACAAATCCTCCAAGAGGAGATCCTCCGGGAAACAGCTGAGACCGTTCCAGAATCCCTAGCCGAGATGAAGAATATGCTATCCACACTGCTGAAGAAGGTGAAGAACAAGACAAAGCAAACAACTCGCTGAGCGAGAAACTTCATGCGCTGGCGACGGAGCAGCGAGCCCGAGATTCCCATACCAGAAGCTTGGTACTGGGAGTAACTCCGGCAAGGAGGTTCCGAAGGCAACTCTTTGACATAAATCCAACACCCCTCAATCTATCCACTCCTCATGATACGATCGGTGAAATGCCAAGGACGTTAGGAAATCTGCCACCTCCGCCTCGGCAAGATGAGCAAACTCCAGTGACCATCAGGTCAACTGTAACCTACGAACCGCCCGAGCCACCAGAACCACCGATAGGCGTGTCCAATTCGCTAGCAATGACGACAACGAAAGACCAGACGGCTCGACTATGCTGTACGAAACCGAGCCGTTGAGAACCTAACCGACGCAGATTTTGCCTCGACACCGTTAGCCAGAGGAAATAATACGAGACAACTTGGGAATTGGCGGACGAGGAAGAAGATATTTACTAGGCACACCAAGAACAATACGAAAATGAGTTGCGAAGAACGAATCAAACAAGGCCCTCCGGGTAGAACAGGACACCGAGGACAACGAGCCAAGACCAAAATAGGGAACTGGACGAAATTCGCGCTTCTCTGGCTCGAGCTGCCACCGAGGTGAAATCATTAAATTCCCAGGTGCATAAGGGGATTAGCTCGGCACCCGAAATAGGCTGTGTGTTGGAAGAAATGCAGAAGATACCATTCACAGCTCGGATAACTAGGGCAAGAGTATCCAACCAGGAAAAATTCGAATCCCAATCTACGAAGGAACGACCGACACGAAAGCTCACATAATGGCATTCCGCATAGCAATGGAGCGGACCAATCTCAGCGAAAATGAGAGAGCCGCTGGTTTTTGCCTCCTGTTCGTAGAATATCTCAAATGAGCAGCCCCGGAGTGATTTTCACGTCTTGACTGTAATTCTAGCGATAGCTTTGATCAATTATCTGCTGCTTTTCTAAAGCATTATTCCATATTTATGGATCGTGGAACTTCTGATGCAGACCTGTGGACTCTATCTCAAGGCCTGACAGAATCACTATGAAGTTTTATGGAGCGTTTCAAAACGATTATATCAAAAGTCGACGGTGTAAGGACAAAGCCGCCCTGACTGCCTTGAGGAAATCACTGTGGTACGAGTCGCATTTCAGAGAGAAAATTGCGTTGAACCAACCATTGACGATCCAGGACGCATTGCACCGAGCCTCGGACTTTATCCTTAACGAAGAGGAAATGAAAGTCCTTTCACAGAGGTACGGCTCCAAAAAATCCATGAGCCAAAGTAACAATCAGAGTACCAGCGCGACTCCATCAAACTTTAGGAAAAACCCTCAGAACAGTGGTTTCGTTCATCATGAAGGACCTAGCTTCAGGGACGCCCACAACTATCAGGTGGGAGCTGGTCGCGGAAAAGTACCTTGGAACACTTGGATCCCGAAGGAGAATTAACATGATAATGGGAGGATCTCAATTCTGCATGGACACCGTTTCCGCGACCAAAACCTTTCAGTGCCGAGTAGATGCTAGCACAAACTGAGTCGCACCTGCCAATCTATCGAACGGTGTGATTTCATTCGAGCAGAAGGAAGCAGTTGGCATCAAACAACCTCACAATGACCCACTTGTCGTTGAACTGATCGTGGCAGACCACGATGTTGCCATAGTATTGATAGATACGGGAAGTTTCGTTGACGTTATTTTCTGTGAAACTTTAAGGCGCATGGAGATAAGTCTCTCCGAAGTAAAAACAACTCCAAAGCCATTGACTGGATTCTCGGTAGAAGCAACAATGGCCCTCGACATGATCAAGCTCCCCGTCCGAGCCAGTGGAGTAACAAAAGTCGTAGAGTTTTTAGTGGCTGATCACCCGCCATCTACAACATAATCATGGGAACGCCTTGGATAATTCTATGAGAGATGTTCCGTCATCCTACCACCTTTGCATAAAGTTCCCAATGCCGAACGGGATCAAGACCATTCACGGAAATTAGAAAGAGTCCCAAATTTGCTTTATGGCTAAGCACAAGCTTCGGAATTTGGTGACAGAGCCAAGTACGAAGACAAAGCGGAGGAAGTAGAATATGAACCGCGAGGAGGCAAACAACCTGGCTAAACTATTATAGCAATTACAGATTACCGGGGCTCGCAAAGAAGAAAATAGACCAACTTGCGACCCCATAGTCTCAGTCTGCATCGACAATGACCACCCATAAAGATGCGTCAAGGTCAGAGCCAAAC
Organism: Pseudoturritis turrita; assembly: GCA_900406555.1. Lineage (NCBI taxonomy): Eukaryota > Viridiplantae > Streptophyta > Magnoliopsida > Brassicales > Brassicaceae > Pseudoturritis > Pseudoturritis turrita. The sequence goes on along the minus strand of OVBL01000357.1, from coordinate 40,777 downwards.
GAGATGAAGCTATTAAAGAAAAATTGATCTCCTTCTTGAAAAAGAACGTACATACTTTCGCTTGGACAGCAGAAGATATGCTAGGCATTTCTATCGACGTAACATCTCACGAACTGAATATAGATACGACTTTCAAACAATTAAAGCAAAAGAGGAGAAAGCTAGGCCCCGAAAGGGCAAAGGCTGTGAATGAGGACGTAGAACGGCTGCTGAAAGTCGGGTCAATCACCGAGGTTAAATACCCAGACTGGTTTGCCAACCCTGTCGTAGTAAAAAAGAAGAAAGGAAAATGGCGAGTGTGCGTAGACTTCACCGACCTGAACAAGGCATGTCCGAAGGATAGTTTCCCACTGCCACACATTGACCGTTTAGTAGAGGCAACAACTGGGAACAAGTTGTTGTCATTCATGGATGCTTTCTCGGGATACAACCAGATCCTGATGAATTCCGAGGACAGAGAAAAGACAGCATTCCGGATCGTGAGATATATTGTTACAAAGTAATGCCATTCGGCCTCAAAAAAGCCAGGGTAACTTATCAGCGTCTGGTAAACAAAATGTTCTCACGACAGCTTGGAAAAACGATGGAGGTGTATATAGATGACATGCTGGTAAAGTCCCTCAAGGAGCAGGATTACGTTGCCCACCTGGCAGAATGTTTCGAACAGTTGAACTTGCATAACATGAAGCTCAACCTGACTAAGTGCAGATTCGCAGTAACATCCGGAGAATTCTTTGGGTATCTAGTTACCCAACGAGGCATCAAAGCAAATTTGAAGCAGATCAATGCTCTGATATAGATGACTTCACCAAAAACAAAACGCGAAGTTCAATGACTAACAGGACGCATTACAGCACTAAACTATTTTATTTCGCGACCCACCGACAAATGCTTACCGTTCTACGATACTCTGTGCGGCAATAAGAAGTTCGAATGGACAGAAAAGTGCGAACATACGTTCCAGAAGCTGAAAGAATACCTAGCCAGTCCTCCAGTACTGGTGAAACCAATGGAGGGCGAGCCATTATCCCTTTACACGGTTGTTTTCGCAACAGCAGTAAGCGAAGTACTCATTTGAGAAGAACATAGCGAGCAAAAGCCCATCTTTTACGTCAGCCAAACTCTAACCGAAGTCGAGATTAGATATCTGCAGATGGAGAAGACATCACTATCAGTAGTAATGTCTGCCCAGAAGCTAAGACCATATTTTCAGTCGCACTCTATAGTAGTCCCGGCCACCTTTCCTTTACGATCTATCTTGCATAGTCCAAGTCAGTCCGGTAGATTACCTAAGTGCACAATCGAACTAAGTGAGTATGATATCAAGTATAGAAGCCGAACTTGCACAAAATTTCAAGTCCTCGCGATTTCCTAATTGAACTCCCAGAAGAAGAAATAGAAGAACCGGCTCCAAGCTTAGTATGGAAGCTTTACGCAGATGGATCATCATCAAAACAAGGTTCCGGGGTAGGGATACGATTGACCTCTCCGACGAGAAAAATTCTCGAACAATCGTTCCGCTTGGGTTTTTGCGCATCCAACAACGAAGCAGAATATGAAGCCATGACCGCAGGAATGAAACTTGCGCACGGACTCAAGATTACACATATCCATGCCTTCTGCAATTCACAACTAGTGGTCAACCAAGTCAGTGGCGAGTATACAGCCAGAGATGATCGGATGGAAACTTATCTACGAATCGTTAAGGAGCTAGCCGCACAATTTGAAGAATTTACGTTAACACGAATACCTCATGGGGAAAATACTTCGGCAGATGCACTAGCAGCACTCGCATCCACCTTCGACCCAGATCTGAAAAGGATAATCCCGGTAGAATTAATCGAACATCCAAGTATCAATCTCTCCGGTATCGTTAACGCGGTTACCCGCTCCCAAGCAGCTAGTCAAGCAATAGACATGTCCGAAGTGGTTGTCCCAATAGAAGATGTAGTGGATCCCACCGCCACAATGGAAGAAGACCAAAACGAGGAACCCCCACCCAGAGACAAAGTAGTTGAGATGAAGGAAGATCAACAATCAGTGGAAATGTAGTATGGATGCGACAAAGAGTGGATGGGAGCAATCCGCGTATACATCATGGACGGCGAAGTACCATCCGATAGATGGGCTGCCTGAAAGCTCAGAGCCCAAGCTGCTGGATACGTTCTACTAGATGGGAACGTCTTCCAGTGGAGGTTCTCGGGGCCACTGATGGCTTGTGTGGAAGGGAAAGAAGCTAGACAAGTCATGGAAAAAGCTCACAGCGGATATTGCAGCAATCATTCTGGCGGAAGAGCCTTGGCGATCAAGATCAAGCATCATGGCTACTACTGGTCAACTATGATAAAAGACTGCGAGAAATTTTCTGCCAAGTGCGAAAAATGTCAGCGGCATGCCCGACGATTCACTAACCAACTGAGCTGTTGTCATCAATCTCGGCACCCTACCCTTTCATGCGATGGTCAATGGATATTGTTAGACCCCTACATAAGTCTAAAAAAAGAGATTCATGCTGGTCTTAACGAATTATTTCTCCAAATGGGTCGAGGCAGATTCTTACAATAACATAAAAGACGCCCAAGACGAGCATTTCGTTTGGAAAAAGATCATATGCCGATATAGAGTTCCGTATGAAATCGTCACCGATAATTGCTTGCATTTTATCTCTACACGATTTGAAGTTTTCTGCAAAAAATAGAAGATACGGCTCAGCAAGTGCACACCACGTTATCTACAAGGGAACGGGCAAGCTGAAGCGGCAAACAAGACTATCCTTGATGGCCTGAAGAAAAACCTTCACGCAAAGAAGGGACGCTGGGCCGATGAACTTGAAGGAGTATTATGGTCTCACTGGACAACTCCTCGACGAGCCACATGTGAAACACCATTCGTCCTTGTCTATGGCCCAGAATGCATAATTCAACCCGAAGTGGAATTTCCTGGAGTCCGACGCAGACTCCTTTCAGGACAGGAAGGATTAAATCATCTCATGTTACTCGACGAACTAGACTTGATAAATGAACAACGAGACCAAGCGCTGATCCGGATTAAGAACTACCAGCAGGTGACGGCTAAATACTACAACTCCAAAGTCCAGAACCGCAAATTCAATGAAGAGGATTTGGTTCTCCGTAAAGTTTTCCAGAGCACAGCAGAAAGAAACACCGGAAAACTAGGAGCAAACTGGGAAGGGCCTTAAAAAGTCACTAAAGTAGTCCGCCCAGGAGTGTACGAGCTCGCTAACATGTCCGACGTTCCAATACCAAGGTCTTGGAATGCAATTCACTTGAAAAAATAATATCACTAAGCTAAACCATTTATGAACTACGAGGCAGCTTGATCTCCAAAAGGGGTACGTAGGCAATCCATCTCAGGGTGGGTTCAGCTGCCCCCTTCCTTAAAAAAGGGGGGAGTGGGTACATATATACTTATACTCCCATCTATTGTAACGATTTTTTTGGATGCATCGTCTTATCAAAACACACTTCGGCATACTTATCACCTCGGAAAAACACCAAGTCTTATCAAAACAGACTAGTTTGTTCTTTTTTCGTTTGTTGCTGGCCACAACAACGGACTCTTACATCATTTCGGATTATTACCACTACATCCTCTACGGATCTAAGTGCGCTATACAAATTTTCATGTCTACTATTGGAGCGGGTACATAAGAGAAAATATACTCGTAAACCGAAGTAAGTTTTCAGAAACCAAGTAATACTCATTCCTTTAGCACTGGTCTTTTGACATCTCATAACATAACACTTTGGTTCGGATTTAATACAAAAACAACCCAAAAGTTGGCCGAAAATCCGTTAAACATACTAGTGGATAAAGCCATCCAGGCATCTCGTTCTTAAAAATAAAAACAACAAAAAACAACAGTCTCCTAAACAATACGATCAGCGGTGGGGGTACCAGCATTGGAACCAGAAAAGTATCTTACACCAACAGCCGCCGCGGCATTCTCTAACGGCTCACACGGAAGCATAGAACTAACCGAATCGGACGAGATGGGAGATATTATCAGATCATTCTTCACCTCCTTTTAAATCTTTTCAAACTCCTCATAGGCCCCAGCTAGAACGATTCACCATTCAGACAGCTTAGCCACCTCGGTATCCAAGGTTGGCGCGTCATCCTTCTTGAGAATGTCGAGAAGTTGGAGATTACTGTCTACCTATGAGAGGTCGAGCTCTTTCTCTTTGACCTCTTTCAGATCCTTGAGGTTCTTCTCAATCTTAGCCAGTCTCCCTTGAAACTTCTCTGCCATCTCGCGCCTCGCTGCCTTCTGGACTTTCTTCATGTTTTCTTCGTGAAAAGCATTCACAGCGACGAGCTGTCTCTTCAGCGAATCAATCTCGACGGATTTCCTTGCCTTGGTAGCCTCCTACTTCATACATAAATCCCTGAGTCTGACCAGCTCATCTTTAAGAAACGTCTTTTCTTTCTCGAGGGCACTAATTTGAGCCGAGGAGGATTCCAGCTAGGCAACGTGCTTGCTTTCAAGATCATCAAGCTTAGCCTTTATCTGCAAGGCATCCTTCTTTGCCTTGGTAATTCAGCGCTTATCTTTCCTTGCTCACCGGTCGTAATTAGCAATAATCTTGTTAATCAACGCCACAAACTACAAGTTAAGGATCAAAAGTCAATATCCGAGGCTCTTACTTAAAATAAAATTTAAAGAATTCTGCTTGGAAACGATTACCTTGATGTCGCATAAGGACATATCGGCATACAAAGCGCCTTCGATTAGAGTATCGACAGGAGGAAGACGGTCACCGGGAGATTTGGTTTTGGAGATGAGAGAAGCTGAGGCAACCGCGTCATTATAAACGGGCTCGTCCCCATCGTGCTTAAACAATATCGCCGTGGGATTAGAAGGGTCGGCTCATTTTGTTTTTTTTTTCTCGGCATTTTTCTCCGCAATGCCTTTCCCTTTTTTGGCACTGGAAGCAGGACGCTTCTGAGATGACAGCCTGACCTCCTTGGATTGACACAGAGCAGGAGGAGGAATTGAGTTAGAAGGAATACCCGACACGACCTGCCTCACCGTATCTTCAACAACCAGCTCGGAAACATCTCGAGTTACCTTGGCATCAGCAGCGCCGTCAGTTGCTTTGTCCTGGTTTAGGATTAAAGCATCAGTATTTCCCCGAACCGGATCATACATCACCTAGGCATCCTTAAGAGATGCATCAGCTCCTTCTGAATCTTTCTTCTGAGCCCTTTCCTTTATTTCCCTTTCCTTTTGTGCCTGCTTGTCATGAATTATCATTCGCTTGCCCATTAATCCGACGATATGCAACCGAGGTGCAATAGAAGATTCTGAGCTTGTGGATACTTCAACACCAGCAAAACGAGCCCTTGCTTTCTCCACACGATTTAAAGAAAAATACTTCTCCCAATGAGTCTTTCCACCAGCAAGAGTATCTCTGAGTAAGTAGATGTCCTCGGGAAACGTCGGGAGTAGATGACGAACTGCAAAAAGAGGGGAGAGTTTAGAAACTTAAAGATGAAATAAAACCAGAGCAATCTTAGGGTCGGCTACCAATGGGTACCCAGTCTATTTTGATTTTGCCGAGGCAATCTCCTTCAATCGCCGTGTCGGTTATGGGAACATAGAAAAAATAGCTTCCACAGTCATCGTCCTTGCTTTTGAGCCCTTCAATTATTTTGCAAATTTTCTTGGGAGAGATATAATACGTCAGAGAGTTTGGAACCTTCCGAAACTCAAAGAGATTCTAGAGGCGTCGAACTCTTACTTCGGCATTGCACTCATAACTTAACACCAAAATGCCGACTAGATGACACATCCCCCGGGGTGTAATCCTCAGGAATTGCACTATCAAGCCTGAGATCGAAAACCACAGGAGGCTCGCATAGAAAAAACTTTTGTACAAGAAAAAATGGTTCGGTGGAGGATTGCCAGGACGGTCTGATGAAGAAGGCACTATCAATTCAACCTCCTCGGAGATTCTGAACCTTTGTCTCAACAATGCTAAGGACTCTTCAGTCGACAGGGTTGATCCAGGCGGGTCGACTTTTTTCTTTTTTCTTTTTCTCCGTCTGCGCGGTGCATTCCTGGACGGACCAACTTCATAACTAGCAAAAAGCCTCTATAACCGTCTTGCCTCGGCCTCATCAATAATAGGTTCTTCAGGCTCGATCTTAATATTATCAGGAGGCAACACCATTTCTGCCTCGGGGACATCTGTAAGGGGTCATCGACGAGATGAGGGACCTTGATAACAAGCCGGCTCATGGAGTGATGAGTATCCGAGTCACCCATTCTATTTGCTTTGGTAGTCAAACTTGCCGCAACATCCGCATTTGCCTCGTCCAAATTCGCCTCGGCATCTAACTCATTTACTTCAGCCAAGTTCGCCTTGGCATTCGTATTTGTTTCAGCAGCCAAATTCGCCTCGTTAGAAACCGATGTCTCGCTCGCCTCAGGAGATCGAATCATCTTAGAACTAATTTCCCAGGGGGAATCAGCCGAGCCAAGGGAATCCTGCAAATCATCGGATGAAGACATGAAGATGTGTCAGAAAATTCAAAGAAAACACCGCGGAAGTTTGGAGATGCATCGGAAAATTCAAAGAAATCACCGCAGAATGTTGAAGATAAATCGGAGAACATAAAGCAACGACGACGAACAACAGAAACCCTAAATAAATATAAAGGAAAAAGTAGAGAAAGAAGAGAGAGGAGAGAGCTCTACCTTCGGGTTTTGAGGATGCAAAGTGAGAGAAATGAGGAAGCGCTTCGTGATTTAAAAAAAAATCTAGGGTTTTGGCGCGTGGGTAAACGTGCCTAGGGAATAAGCAAAAACGCTTCGGATCCCCGAGGATAATCATTGCATGATGTCATAAGTGCCCAAATCCCGAGAAAAACTCAACCGTTAAAGCATCGCGAGCCGTGAAATTTGGCTCGGCTCAAACTTCAGCTCGGCATCTGTTTCAAAGATTTGGCTCGGTGTTTTGTATCAGCATGTTGACCTTCGTATGTTAGCTCGGCATATTTACCTCGTCATAATCACTTCTTGAATATAACGAGTTAGGGGGCTAACTGTTGGGGTCGGTTTTCATCCTGACATAATCAACAGTTAAACGGAATGGGCTTTCGCAGGGTTGAACAGGCTAGGAAGATTACCAAAGTCTTCCTGGGCCGAGTTGAAACTCCAGTGGGCCGAGGAAAACCCCTATTGGGCCGGGGCAAAAAATTTTCTAAGGCCAAGGCGTGTTAGCATGTGCCGAGGCAATCATTGTTGTGGACCAAGGAGAGTGTTAGCACGCGCCGAGGCAACCGTCACCATGGGCCGAGGTAAGTATCAGCACGCGCCGAGGCAATCGTTGCTGTGGGCCGAGGCTTGTGTTAGCACGCGCCGAGGCAACCATCACCGTGGGCCGAGGCGACTATTAGCGCGCGTCGAGGCAATCATCACCGTGGGCTGAGGGAAGTATCAGCACGCGCCAAGGCAATCATCACTGTGGACCGAGGCGAGTATCAGCATTGGGCCGAACCGACATATAAGGTCATGTAGAAGTCGGCCAAGGAAGAAAAGAAAAATACAAGGCCAAGGAATAAAAGGAAATATTCTGATATTCTCTCTCGAACCGTGTAATCTGAAGTCTATAAAAGAAGGATAGGGCATTCGAGAGAAGCATCCACAATTAGACAGAGCAAAGCACTTTACACTTTAGCAAAATCTTGTATTCAAAAGCTTATCAAATCAGCAATAAAAACCATCTTTAGATATCTTTTTATGCAATTCACACTTAGAAGTTTATGTTCCCTTAAAAGTCATAACCAAGTTTAGTTGTGTGAGTTTCGACTCCCACGGATATCACGATAGGTCAAGAATTTCGAACTAGGCATGAAGTAAAAGATTTAGTTCAAATAGCTTCACATCATAATTATTTTGAGTATGATGTAAAGAAGTCGGCGCCAAGGCGATATGTGCTAAAATGTAGTGAAGCAAAAGTTGGTTGAAAGTGGTATTGACGAGTTGCTCCGCATCCGAATTCCGATCGTTGGACGGTTAGAACTTATAACAAGATGCATATATGCTCTCGAGATGATGCAAGTACAAAGAGAACCAGAAGGAAAGGGACACCACAAATAGTTGAATCTATTTTGCATGAAGATTATCCATGTGTTTTGAAGACTCCAACTCCGAAAAGTCTGATAGAGTTGGTTAAAGGAAAAGCTAGTGTTGATATATCATACTCTACTGCATGGAGAGGAAAAAAAGAAGCTGCTAATATTGTGCGGGGAAGTCCAGAAGAGAGTTATCAGATGTTGGAGTCTTATATGTACATGCTAAGGGAGATGAATGAGGGTACACGAACATGTGTGGTATGGGATGAGGAACGCATGTTTAAAAATTTGTTCTTTGCGCTTGGAGCTTGCATTGAATGGTTCAAATCCATGAGAAAAGTCATCGTTGTGGATGCCACCCACCTTAATAATGCATTTGGTGGAGTTCTAATTATTGCTACGGCTCAGGATCCTGATCGTCATCATTATCCAATTGATTTTGGTGTAGTTGATGGTGAGGAAGAAGCAAGTTGGATGTGGTTTATGGAGTAGTTGAAATCAGTGGTATCGGATGTTGCTGGAATAGTTTTATATCTGATAGAAATCAAAGCCTCATCAACTCAATACGTTAGGTGTTCCCGTTGTTTCAACATGGGTATTGTATCTACCATTTGTCTCATAATGTGAAAGGAAGCGTTTCTGGTGTCAAGAAAAAAACTGTTGCGGATAAGTTCATGGAATGCGCTCATGCTTATACAGAGTCAGAGTTCCTAACACTTTATGGTGCGTTTAGAAGGAGGTATCCTTCTGCAGCTGCTTATCTGGATAGAAGTGTTGATGTGAAAAAATGGACAAGGTGTTATTTTTCAGGAGAGATGTACAACATAGACACCAATAATTCTGCAGGAATCTATCAATTATGTTTTGATAGATGCAAGAAAGTACTCGTTATTACTTATGTTTGATGTGATCGTTGCAAAATTGGCTGAATGGTTCAACAAACATATGAAGAGTTCCGCTGAAGTGTTATTGTCATAGAAGTTGGTGCCTTATGTGCACAATGTAATTCATGAAAGATTACCGATTGGAAAGAAATTAACGACGCATGAGTTAAACAGATTCAGCCATGAGTACAATGTGATTGGACGGGATGGCAAGAATTATTTGGTTAATTTGACCCAGAAAACTTGCACGTGCAAGTATTTTGATATAGACAGGTACTCATGCGTGCATGCAATAGCCGCTATCGTCCGATTAAGCGGAGAGACGGATGTCCTTCTACATGAGTTTTGCTCCAAATATTATTTGACTGAGTAGTGGACATTGGCGTATTGCAGGACGATATATCATGTACCCCATAAGTCAACTTGGATTGTAACTGGCCCTATACGAGATTCGATTGGCTTGCCTCCGCCACACGAAGAACCTAAAAGAGGAAGAACTCAACAAACACGGTACCCGTTAGCTGGAGAATCTCGAGGAAGAGGAAGAGGACGAGGACAGGGAAGGGGACTGGGACGGCTATATGAGTATTTTGTGAACGACTCCAATGTGGACGAGGAGTATGTATAGCGGTTGTAATTGTGTGACTCAATTTGGGGTGTTCTCTCTGTCTGGTATAACTAAGTATGAATGGTGTAACTGTGTGACTCGTTTTGTGTGTTCTCTCTGTCTGGTATAACTAGGTATGACTGGTGTAACTGTGTGACTGGTTTTGTGTGTTCTCTCTCACTTTGGTATAACTAGGTATGACTGGTGTAACTGTGTGACTGATTTTGTGTGTTCTCTCTGTTTGGTATAACTATGTATGACTGGTTTAACTGTTTAACTCAATTTGTGTGTTCTCTCGGTTTACTTTATGTCTAATTTTGGTTAATTTGTGTATCTTTTACTCATTGATAGATTTTTGTGTACTTTATAGTAGGGTACAACTAGGTACCGATGAGTATAAATACTGACTGTATACAAAAACATCTTTTTATTATTATTAAAACTACCTTGAACTTATTGTTTATGTGTGAATACAAGCCTCATTCTTATGTGCAACAAAAAAAAATTGTGTTTTCAGACATGTTACTATATGAAATTATAGAAAATGTAATAAAACTAAATAATTTCATCTATACAACTACCAAAATAAAAATTTTAGCATGGTATAACTAATTATTCGTGAAAAATGTCAAAATACAACTGTGTGCATATCAATACTACTAGAAGATCCAGTATAACTATTAGTAAAATTTTAATATTTTTAATTCCTTTGATGGTGCATGTGTTAAATGTATTTTTATGCTGGAAAAAAGTAGAAGTCCAACTCTTAGTAAAATAGATACCTGAAGGGGAATGAAATGGATGATCCATGAATATTGATATGTATGTTCCATAAAATAAAAAACCTTTTTTATTTTATTCTTAAATTATTATTTCTTGTTCCATTGCTTTATATATATCAATTTTTTTATTCGTCTATGATTCAGCAATCCCAAAGTATTTTTTTTATATATATAAATTTTGTAAATAAGCTTAAAACAAAGTTTGTGACGCTGAGATATGCCCGGATAGGTAAGATATCATTTGAAATACCCCTTCCTTATCCTATACTATTTTTTCAATATATACACATATTTTAAATGTTTTTCTTTATCAAGTGAATCTACTAGTTATACCAGTAGTACCAGAATCCTCGAATTAGGCCATAGTATTACTTATAAAAACCAATATTACCAACAACAAGCAAAACCTGAAAACTGATTTCAACATCCAAGTACACATGAGTACCTAAAAACATCAGTTTAATACCTAAAACATCAGTTTAATACCTAGTCTTTTAATACCTAATACCATTCCAAGTCTTCTAATACCTAAAAACAGGCCAAAATACAACAAAAACAATCCAAATATTCCAAGTCTCACTTCTTTGGTTTCTTCGTCGTCTTTTTCTCATCCACCACATCAGCTTGTCCTGTGTTCTTCCTGGTCATTTTCTTCTCAGCCGCCATGTCAGTTTGTCCTGTATTCTTTCTGGTCCTTTTCTTTCCATCCGCAATGCTTCTTCTTCTTCCTCCTCCCTAAACCCTTAGTTACAGTACTACTTCACTTTGAAGATCTTTCACTTTTTTCCTTAACTGCCTTAACTTCTTCCCTAAACCCTTAGTTACAGTACTCACCTTCTCAAACTCTTCAGTCATCTTTTTGCTCAGCCTATCTTCCATGTCTTTCAAAAGCTGAAGCAATCCAGGATTCTTCTCTGGTTCCACAGCCTGAAGCAATCCAGTTTCTTTTTCTTGCGGGAAGCCACATCTAAGTCGTACAACTCTTCCCAACATATCTTCTTCGCTGCAAGATGTTGGTTCCAACTGTTTGGGATCATGTCCAAGGCTTTATCATCTGGTTCATCATCTATGATGCACGCCAAAAGATATTCTTCTTCCAATTCAAGTACCAAGATACTCTGAATATCCTGTGGATGTAAAGAAGTACAACTTAGCTATATACGTTAACAAAAACGATTTCTAAATAAGAAATAATTTTAATTCATATCTTAGTAGAATCAAGCGAACCATAAATCTCTTCCACTGGCCAATCTTTCATACTACAACCTCTGAACTTCTGCTTGCACATTCTTGGACACTCTTTATCTGCCTCTTCAACATCTTCTCGAAATGATTTCCTCAGATTTGGTATACACTCAAAAGCCAGAATCTACATATAGAGATATAGTATGTCAAAAACGTTAAATAATAAAAAATTAATATATTTAGAAAAATAACATTTACCTCCAAAGAAATTATGAATCCAGGAAAGGTCAATGTAACTTGCGCAGAGCCGTTAAAATGATTCATCGTGTGATAAACATCCTTGATAGAATCCTCAAATTTTCTTCACCTCCACGGAAATTTTTACAGAAATCCGGATCCTCAGCTATTCTAAACAGGAATGAATCTACATTTCCATCAACCTTCGCCTTACCTCTGAGTACCGAGCATAAGAAATACAAGATTGTCATCTTCAAGCGATCGGGACAACTCCTCTTCATTGACAGTAGCTTCTCTTTCACATCATTGACTGTTATATTTTTCTTATTGCGAAACATCCTCTCCTTAAACTGATTTCTGTACTTGTCCAACCTCATCTTCGGATTAATTCCTTTCGGGTAGTCATGGCAGTACAACCCAGAGATCAGACCATGCTCTCTCAAAGAATACCGGATAGGAACGCCATTCACCATAAACCAAACAACTGTCTTTGTGGGAGTCGAAACTCGCACAACCAAAACTTGTAAGGAGAATTTAGGGATTCGACAAACTTCTATGTAAAGAAACCAAGAACAGAGATCCAAAGATGGTTTTTATTATCTTAGCTGTTTTGAAAGCTGTTGCAAAGAATAACAAGTGTTTTACTAGGTCAATTTTCGGATCCCTCTTTCTAAGAGGTACATTGTCTATTTATACACTGATAGGTCGGCTAGCTTTCTTCCTAAACGATAAAGGAAAACTTCCTTATTTTTTGGGATTTTCTTTCTCTGATTTTCGTGGGCTTCTTTCTTTGCCTCGTCGCCTCGGCCCACCAATGTCTTGTGGCTCGTTGCCTCGTTCTGTCTAAGATGTTGGGCTTCTTGCTTTGTTGGGTCATCGATGGACTAGCTCGTCGCCCATTTCTCCTTGATGCCGAGCCAAGTGTTGGCTCGTTCCTTATTTCCCTTCGCTACCGAGCCGAGGGTTTTGGTTCGCCAACATGTTGGCTCGTCACCGTTTTGCTGGTTTGCCAACATGTTGGCTCGTCACCGTTTTGCTGGTTTGCCAACATGTTGGCTCGTCACCAAGTGTTTGGCTCGTCACCAAGTTACTTGGCTCGTCGCCAAGTGCTTGGTTCATCATTACCTCCTCCCGACGCCGAGCCAGAGTAGTGTTGCTTCCTCTCGATGCCTAGCCAAGTGTTAGCTCATCACTCCTTCTTCTTGATGCCTAGCCAAACTTTGGCTCGTCACTCACTTCTTCATGCCTAGCCAAACGTTGGCTCGTTGCCTAGCCAAATGTTAGCTCGTCGCCAAGTGCTTGGTTCATCATTACCTCCTCCCCACGCCGAGCTAGAGGAGTGTTGCTTCCTCCCGATGCCTAGCCAAACTTTGGCTCGTCACTCACTTCTTCATGCCTAGCCAAGAATTGGCTCGCCACTCCAAAGTCGATTGGTCCCAAGATCTTCTAACCATTTTTGGTGGCCAATCTCGATGGGGTGGAAATCGACCCCAACAGTCTTCCTATCCACACAAATAGTTCGAAGCAGTAGCATCCACATTCCCATAAGCTTACGGTTTGGTTCCTTAACCTTGTGGAAAAATTGTTGAAACTGAGGGTGCATTTTGAACCATTCCAACTCTGGTTTAAGCTCCTCTATGATCCCCAAGAACTTGCTCAAATGACACCTTGTTTGTATCTTGCAGCTCTTGTTATATTCGGTCTGTTGGAAGCAAAGCTTCAGAGGCTGCATCGGTTGGGTATCTGATTCCTCTACATCCTGCAATCCAAATAACACATAGTTATCCTACGTAGTACTAGTTAGCCTAAGTACTAACAGTTGTACTTAGTAGTACCAGTTGTTCCAATTTTGCCTAGTTGACCTACATAGTACCAGTAGTCCTAGGTAGTAGCAGTTGTCCTAGGCAGTACTAGTTGTTCTAACTTGTCATAGTTATCCTAAGTAGTACTAGTCGTCCTAGGCAATACTAGATGTCCTAGGCAGTACGCAGTTCTTCCGGAAGCAGTTAACAATTTTAAAATTCATTCACATACCTTCGATGGCGTAGCCTCATTTTCAGACCCATTATCTGAGTCGCTCATAGCATATCTTTGCAATGACGTTTTTGAAGGGCCTCTTGAAGTCAAGCTTCTTGAAGTCCCTTTCTTTGTATGTCCTCCCCTAGTATTAGCCATTTCTACAAATCCACAATATTACCAAATCAAAATCCTACAAAAACTCTAATATTATTAGATCCAAAGTTTACTTCAAACCCTAAATTCAAATCCGATACATCTCGACAAATCCGACAAATCTCCAGTTCAAATCAAATCCCTTCCTCGCCAATCAAAATCCATTTGAATTCAAAACCTTTTTTTGAAAAATGAATCCGAGATGTGATTGAGGCTTACTTTGAAGTGCCCTCTAATGGGGAGACGGAGACTGCGCAGGGACGGAGACAGAGACTGTGCAGGGATGAAGGTGGAGCGGAGACGGAGACTGCGCAGGGACAGAGACAGAAAAATCGATGGAATCGCTGTCGAAAAAGAGAGAAGAGATGATAAGGGGAAATGTCGTGGAAGAAAAAACAGAGTTATGTTTTTATCTTTTTGTTTTAGGATCCATTTTTTGGAATGAGTGCGGGTTCGTATTCGGATCTATGGTTGGGTCGTGTAATTTTTCTGATTCATTAAGGATTCCTTGGTCTTTACTCACGTTTTCATTTAAAAAAAAAATCAAAAAGAAATTAACTTTTAAAAGGAAGCCATTTCAGATTATTTCTTTAGAAGGGGAATTGAGATTAAGACTCCGTAAATCTAAAGTACTTTTACATTTACATATGTGGTTCAAACCTTGTGTATATATCCTAAGCATTGACCACCGTAAAGCCGAGTGTTTTAGTTTTACCTGTGAGCTATATTCTCAATTCTTTTATTAGATTTTTGAGGGAAGGAAAAAGATCTGGTATTTACGTGTTGGTGGCCGAGTAGGCGAGCACGACTCAACCTTTTATCCGACCTGAGTTCTCTCGTATTGATCCGACCTGAGTTCTCTCGCATTGATCCCACTATGAATCTTTACCTTTCTTTCTTCTCCGTCGCACTGATCGCTTTCGTCTGCCTCCATCATCGTGTTCTCGCATCTTCCCACTTCGAAGGTTTTGATGCTGAAGACGACGATGTTTTTGACGATTCCACTGAACTTCACCACTCGCTCCGTCCACCGTCTGAGTCAACGGTTTTGGATCTGGAACCACCGTCCGAATCCGATTCTACCCCGATATCTAAATCGGACCCTCCGAGTCAGACCACTTCCCGGAAGCCCTCCTCCATCTCGTTCGATTTCTGGGATGAAGATGAGTTCGAGGGATTGCCGGAGGACGATAAGACGACGGATTCTCCGGTTATCGCGGAGAACACCTCTCCTGCCGATCCACAGACGCCAGATCCGGAGTCTGCCTCAGAAGCTCCGGACAGTGCCATTCCGAAGAAGAAGCCGTCGTACACGGTGGAGATCGTCTGCGTCTCCATCTTGATTGGTTACGCAATCAACTACTTCACTGGAAAACGCGAGAACGAAAACCTCGCTTTGGCTTGGGCCTCCAAATTCGGTCTCAAAGACACGATATTCGAGAAAAACTTCAGTTTGCTGGGAGTTGGAGAAGGAGAGGACTCGCCCTTGTTGCTGAAAGAAGCGACGAACGTGTTTAAGTTCTACGCGAGCGGCCGTAGGTATTGCCATGGGCTGTTGGCGACCATGGAGCTCAAGAGCAGACACGATCTGATCTCAAGGCTCTTCAACTCGGTTGTCCCTTGTAAAGATGAGATCAGTTTCGAGGTATACATGAACGACGAAGCCATGGACCACATCGTGTTTGCCATGGCGAGGAAGAAGGCGGCCAAAACGATGCAAAAGGAGCTGAGGGATCTGCAGAGATTCGGAGGGCTGGTGCCCATTCCCGCCGGGAGGAAGTGGGTCTCGGAGGAGTTAGCTGTGATCTCCGAGTCCAAGGAGGTAGCTGGGGATATGATCACAGATGTTGTACTTGATCAGGTCAGATGCTCAGTCTCTTGGCTTCTCTCCTTGTTTGATGATAGCACTAGTCTAGCCGAATCTGATTAATACCATTCTACTTTAGTTTCTTCTTAGACTTCACTGAAACTTCATACCATGTTTTGAGAGAGTTAACTGGTTTTGGCCCCATTGGTGATAAAATGACATAGATTTTCGATTTTCATGTTGAATAAGAAAAATGAGCTTTTCTTACACCAAAGGGACGGCCTTGATCAGAGTAAGAACTCCAGTGATCAGTTCCCTTTGCTAAGAACCGTACCAGCTTCTTCTTTTTGTTGTGAATCCAATCGGCCTTCTCTCTCTGTCAAACTGTACAGAGATGTAGGGTGAAGACTTGTGATGTACTGAAAATCCCTTAGCTTTCCTCACCTTATAATATATTTAGGCCCGATGGCTAGGGATTTCTTGAATAAAGTTTGCTACCTGAGCTTGAAATTCAATAAGGATGGAGTACTTTTAGTGTGTATTAGGTTCCTCTCCCTTATATCAAAAGTTTCAACTTTCAATTGGCATTTGATAATCTGATGTTTGATCACTAATCAAAGAGTAGTATGCATACATGACAGTTAACCAATGCTGTTGATTTTGTGTGGATAGTGTTTCGTTGTCGTATATTCAGAATTTTGATCCCAGTTTTATAGGTCAATAGTGACATATGTTGCATGTTTACCGTCCACCCGCTCAGGCTGTATATGTCCTCTTCTGTACATGTGGAAAATGGATCTCAATTTCCATAGACTTAAAATTGTTCAACTTCCTCAAATTATCTGTTGTACTAATCAAATTTTAATGATGCAATTGCTCTCTGTAGGTTTTTGGTGACAAGTCTTTCGAAAAGTTTGGGAAGAATTTCATGTCATTGCATTTTTCGGACCAACATCCTGGCAAACACAGGAAGATGCTGCTTTTCAAGTTTGCCCTACCTGATGCAAAACACATGGATGATATGGTTCGGTTGGTAGCGCTAATTCCTTATTACATCGACTTAGTTGGGCGCTACAGGCTCAGCTCCCAGGTATAGGGGCAAGCTTATTATCACTCGCCATTTTATCGCTATGTGTTATGTGTTGAACAAAATGAAATTTCTTGATGCAGGCACGGAACAAAACTGAGGGTGCTCGGCAAAAGGCGGCGCAGGAAGCGTACAAGGAACTTGAGAATGTGAGGCAAGAGGCATTGCAGAGAAAGAAAGCTGAAAAGAAGAAAATATTGGAGGAGGCGGAGGCAAAGCTTAGCGCTGAGGCTCTAAGGAAGAAAGAGGCAAAAGAACGGGCACGGCAGATGAAAAAGTCAATGCCAAAAGTTAAGATGAGTCGTGGTCACTAGACTCAGAGCATAGGGACATCTCTTTGATTCCTACGCCCTTTTTAGTCCGTTGGATTAGATGTTTTTCTTATTTTCACATTTCTTTCATGAATCTCTACACCTGCAGTTGATTTTTACCTCATTATGCTTACGATAATCCTCGGGACCTCTTTGAGTTATAAGTTGAGTTTTGAAGTCATCACTGAGAGTAAATCCCTGTGTTCTCAATTAGTTATATACTAGATTTTGATCCACGTCAAGCGTGGGATCGTGAGATTAAATGATTAAATAGGATGACGTATCGATTTTAACATATACAATATTTTAATATTAAATGTGTATAATAAATGATATGATTTCTAAAATTTATAAACGTACAAAATGATATATATTGTGTATAAATGTAATAAAGTTAAACACTTTTGATCAAGATTATGTTAATGCTATTAGTTTTAATATTTTTATGTATAAAATTAATTAAAAATATGCAAATGTTATTTATTTCAATATCTTTTAAGTGTAAAATTGATATTTTTTTGTTTTAGTCTAAATTGATTTGCATAATAATAACTTTTTTGTTAATATATCATAAAAATTTAAAAATATATATGGTAAGTCTAAAATATTATATTTAGTTGTGTTTAAATTTGTAAAAAATGTATTAATAGGCTTATGTTATAAAATTAATGAGAATATGTAGAGATTTCCATCATGATATATATTTTTAATTGAAATGTTCTGATCGATTAAAATTAAATAATAATATTAATTGCTAAACCAAAGAGTTGAAGCGACCACATGGTGACTCCCTCGAAGGCAAATAATTAATATTTAAGGTAAAAACTGCATTGGGAGCACTAATGGCGACCAAGGTAGGGAGAGGTTTGCAACAGAGACACAGCTTCGTGAATGCGAGGGTGAAATGGGTCGGTGACCCGTACCTGGACGAAGCGGTCGAGCGAGAGAAAAACCTAAAGCAAGTTATCTCTCTAAAGGATCGGATCGTATCGTGTCGGTCCAAATCACAGCCTCTCTCTTCCCTCTCCCTCCTCAAGCCACTCGTCAACCTCCCGATAACAGCCGCCGCGTTTTGCGAGAAATACCGTCGCGTGTTCGCCACTTTTCAGCCTTCCCCTTCTCTCCCTCTCCACGTTCGCCTCACTCCTCAAGCCCTCACCCTCCACACAGAAGAAGAGGCTATTCACTTCTCGCCGCCTCACCGCGATGCCACCGTTCAACGCTTGGCCAAATTCTTGATGCTTACTCGAGCCGGATGTCTCCCTCTAACTCTCCTCGACCGTTTTAGGTTCGATCTCGGTCTCCCTCATGATTACGTTACTTCGCTGATCCCCGATTTCCCGGATTACTTTCAAGTAACCGAGATCAAGGATCGCTTGACGGGTGACAAAATGCTTGCTTTGGCGCTTTCTTCCTGGTCGAACAACCTCGCTGTCTCCGAAATGGAGAGAAGAGAAGCCACCATTGATGGGTCTCGCGTGCGCATAAGGTATTCGATGAATTTCCCCAGAGGGTACGAGTTGCAGAAAAGGGTTAAGAATTGGGTGGAAAAATGGCAAAATCTTCCCTACATCTCACCTTATGAAAACGCCTTTCACTTGGGGCCCAGCAGCGATCAGGCTGAGAAGTGGGCGGTCGCAGTACTTCATGAGCTTCTGTGCCTCTTAGTATCCAAGAAGACTGAGACAGACAATGTACTTTGCTTGGGGGACTATTTAGGGTTCGGGACAAGGTTCAAGAAGGCTTTGGTGCACCACCCGGGCATATTCTACATGTCACACAAGATTCGCACCCAGACTCTTGTGCTAAGGGAAGCTTATCACAAAGCTTTTTTGCTGGAGAGGCATCCATTGATGGGGATGAGGCATAGATACATTTATCTCATGAGCAAATCAGAGAGACTAACGAAACGAAACTCTGTTCACGGAGCTGAGAGAAGCAACAAAAAACGAGAGCAATCAAAGCTTGTGAAGATGGTAAAATTACATTCACATAGCAGCCGGTGATCACAGAGGATAGCCATAGAGCTGGAATTCATAATGTAGAAGTGAATGAGTTGCTATGACTGGTCAAGGACAGCTGAATTGACTGTCTAAGCACATCCTCAGAAGTGTCGTATGGAATCAACTCAGTGCTGATATGGTAAAATTGTGCAAGATTTTCTGTTTGGGTCCTGAATTAGCTTCTTGCAAACTCAGCTGGGCTATTGGAGTAAACATAAATTTTACTAAAGAAGCATATTAGCAGTAGCAACGGTCTCTTGCTACTGGCTACAGAGTGGCTACATTTTGTGGATCCAACAGCTATTGTCTTTGTCCAGAGAGCCTGTAACCGATTGACCTTGTATGTCTTAAGGTAACTTACAAAGCTTAATAGAATTGCACAAGGAAGATCATAAAATGAAGGCCATTATACCTAAGTCAACGGAAAGCCGTTATAACCCCTTTACTATTTATTTACTTAGGCAAGACCCATGCATGTCTCCAATAAGTGTGGCAAGAGATGAAGGTCAGAGAAAACGTTCATGACAAGTATGAGTCTCTATGCCACCAATTTCTTACATGGTTTGCATTGTAAACATCCTTCAGAGTTTACAAGTTGCTTCATTTTGAGAACAATTTCAGAACGTGAGAGGCCAACATCTTCGCAAACCATGCATGTCTGTGTCAAATAAATCACTTCTCTGGTAATGAGCAAATTTACTAGGTTCAGGTTTTACAATTTAAAAATCCTACTCTCTATTAGTAACACTTCCAAGATCAAAGCCCAGTGGCGAGCAACTGAAAACAGTAATTTAACAAGTCCAACTTAAACTAAACAGAACACCTCCATCTTAAATGCTAAATTGCTAAATTTACACAACTGGTAAAAATATAGTTCTAACTCTTTTTTTTTTTTTTGGGTAAGAATATAGTGTCAATTTCCTGAACTAGATGAAATTTCTGTAGGAAGGCTAATGGAACAGGCAGCCGACAGACAGAGAAAGTGCGATACTTCTCTCTAGAGCTTAGATCGGCGACTCCGTTTTGACCGGCGGCTCCGATAGCGCCGGCACCGGTCTTAGTCTTCTTAGTTTTCACTTCTTTTTCTTTCTTTGCTTCTGGCTTCTGGTTTGGTTGAGGTTCGAGTTCGAGAGATTGAAGTGGTGTGGTCGAGAGTCATGGAGTTTGATCGGAATCTACTGGGCGAAAGGATGGTGTCGGACTGGCTAAGGTCGCCGGTTCTGCCTGGTTTGCTTTCGTCAATTTTCGGCTCTGTGGATTTGGGCTTCTATCTAGATCTGAGATCCGGTGTTGGTGGTGAGGCTTGGCGAAGTGATCTTCAGGTCCTAGGTCAGCGTTGCGACGAAGTTCGTCGCTGTGATTTGGCTCCTTCTGTTTCCTCTTGCCGTGATTTCCATTTTGTTTTGTTGCTTGCCTTAGGGTTCGCAGTGGCTTTGGCTAATCCGTGTGGTTGAGGATCAAGTCTGGGCCTCTGTTTCCTCTTGGTTTTTGGCTCTGGATCTGCTTTGTCTCTGCCGTGGTGCATCTTGCTTTCTTCTCCGTCCTTGGCTTGCGTTGCCCAGAAAGTTTCGACCGAGGCTTCATCTCTGCTTCTCTCGCCTTTGGTCTCGTCTCTATTTTTATTAATCCATCGGTTTGGTTTGCTTCTACAAGTTTAGTTTTTAATAAGTGGGATCTCTCCATTACAGATTGAGAGTACCCGGTTTCAGCTTCTCTGGTTGGTTTGTTTGGCTAATTTTGTACTTTGTTGGTTATCTAGTATTCGTAACTTTCCGATATTTAAGAGTTTGGATCGATCTTGCTAACTTTCGGTGTGGGCGTGCGCGTAGTTGTTTGTCTAGGGTGGGTAATCTTCGATTAGCCTTTTATTATGTTGTTAAATCTTATTCGGATTCCTTCCACCGCCTCTGTAGCTTAGTCAATAATCAGTTTTCACTTGTAGTCTTCCGTAGTCAGTTCTTGTAAGCCTAATCTCATGTGGAGATGCAAAGTTCTAGATTTAGACTCTTTTAGGTGAAGATTAGGTGGTTAGGAGTTAAAGTTTTCGACCGTGGTTATTTGTTTAGGTTTTTCGTCGTATTTGGGTTTTTGGTACGCGGTATCTCCTTTCTCATGCGTCTTCTTGTGAGCTTTGTAGTCCCGCGTCTACTGCTCTTTCTGTGCTCCCCGTTTGCTATGCGAGGTTTTCTTTCATGTTCCTGAGTGTTTTGTTAGATATAAATTCTAGATAACCGTAATGTTTAAAGTCTGTTTTTCTGTACTATTTTGGAATTTGTTTCCCAGTTATCATTCGGGTAATGTATGGTTCCCAGTAAACTTTTGGGCTATATATTTCCGGTAAACTTTCGGGATTTGGTTACCCGTAAAACTCTCGGATTTTGTTTTGTATGGTTTAACCGGAGTTGTTTCGGGAGTTATATCATACTATGTATTTTTGGATGTGTGATAAATAAAAAAAATTCGGTGAAAAAAAAAAAACGATGAAATTTCCGTAGTACTTTAAGGAACTCTTCTTCCCCGCTTTATCAAAAACTTCTAAAACAATACATGTACATGTCTCTTATTAGTATTACTTGACACTAAGACAAATCCATAGAAATCCCTCGCAATCATACAACAAACTCCACACAACAAGAAATTTCCACAAAACCATTATAACGCACCCTAAGCTTTTATCATAAAAGAAGAAACATTTTTGCTCTTTTTTGTATTCTCCTAATTTAATCAATAAATCCTTCATTCGTGTCTTTGTTATGATCTTTATTCATTTCAACGGAAATCTAAGTTCACTTCTCATTATTAGTTTGATAATTCTTTACATAAACTCATAATATGAATTTTTTTATTTTTTTTTTTGTCATCTGGAATATTTTATATATCATAGTGGAATACATGGTGGAATACAAAGCCGAGACTAACTCGAAAACTAAACTTTTTAAAATCTCCAGAGACAGCCCAAACAGAGAGAAACAAAAGAGATTACCTAACAACAAAGCCAAAGCTAAAGACAAAGGGAACTTAGCCCAAAAACGAAATCAAAACTCAACGACTTAGATTTAAAATCTAAAGACCATGCCTCATCACCAAAGCTTCAACAATCGAGGAAGATCCAAGCAAACCGAAGCGGACATAACTAATCCAAGCCTCGACTAGCGATTCCTCCTATAATGAATCAATACTACCTCCCAAACTAAGCGATCCTAGACTTCTATTCCGGCAAGATGGAACCGTGACTAAGCAAACAATTTCCCACACTTCTTCCGGAATACGGCGATGGCGATGTCGAAATAGACACGACATTTTGGACGTCTAGTTAGAAGCCTTAGAACTTATCAGACCTCGATCAAGTCTATATGTAGATACAAATAGCCAAACCACCTCCAACCGGTTAACGCCGAACATGGAAAAACACGGCAAAAGATCGAAACCGGAAACAAAACTAAAAGATCACCAACTTCAACGCAAAGCGAGAGCAACCTCGAACATATTTTTCTCTACTAGCGAACAGAATAAGCCTCTGCATGAAACACGACAGACTCACTACACCGACAACGATTTTAAGATTTGAGTTTGGGCTATTGCCCTTGTTCTTGTTGATGCAAAGATTCACAATCGATGATTTTGATAATGAGATTGATTTAAAGAATTTGTTTGTCTTTTATTGACAAAGGATTGAGTGTTAGACAAGAGATGAACGAATCAGATTGAATAAGAAGATGATTTTAAACAAATAGAATTGAATCCGGAGTGAAAATGATGAATACAAGAATACAAAGATTAAGTTTGGAGTGAACAAGTAAAATTGTTAAGTGTGCGTGTATTCGAATCTGTTCATGTCTTGTTCCTGCTTTTCTCCTTTATACTTCATATCCTCATTCAATCTTTGCTTTTATCATATTGATTCTCCTTAAATTTCAATGATTTATCGGTTTCATTTCCATTATGATTCTTTTGTTGACCGAGTTCAAATCCTTATGAAAGGGCATACTCTAGGGGCTTGTATCTTCTCCTAGCAATTCTCCCTCTGAATAGGCTTAATTTATTAACTAGTTTGGGTCTAACACCAATAGTTAGCCCCCCAGTTTTTCGAGTGAAGATCCGTCACTTGGAAAACTTTCCATTAACGTTTGAACTTCCCCTCTCGCTCTGATTACGCTTTCCTTTCTTCGCCTTGAACGAATCCCGTCAATTTACTGATTTTTTTCTGCTGATTGGCAGATATATTGCGTGAAATTTTTGTAATTCCTTGCTTCTTATTCCTTGATTCCTCATTCTCTCTCGGCGATTCTTTCCTATAAGGTTTGGAATACTTTGCCTTTACGATTTCTTCTTTCTTTCGGAAATTTTGGTATCTGCTTAACGTTTTCTTTCACTTTATCAGATATGGACCTCTTTGTCGTCGTACTACCGGGCCAAGAAGAGTCGTTGCCAATCTGCGCCTCATGAGACCAATGTGAATGAAGGGGCTAGAGCGTCTGGGGACACGACTCTGCAAGCTTTGGGGTCAGTGTCGCTTCATCCTCCACCAGAGACGCAACCCATCGTGACTGTTCCGGTAAGCTTTGCTCCCCCAACAAAAGCGCAAGAGGAATCTCCCCTCGCGTCTGAAACCCTAGCCATTGTTTTAACTATGGTTCCTCCAAGTGATCATAACAAAGCTCTAACTTCCTTCAAGAAGTATTGTTCTGGTTCACGCTCCGAGATTAAAGTTCCACCAAGGTCAAAGACGGGAGGGAGTCCTCCTAGGCTTGCATCATCTCTGCGGTCGAAGAAGTTGAAGTACAACTGAGATTTTGGGTACAAGTTCAATGTCCCATTGTGAAGAATTAAGTCGCTACTGCCACATTCCTGAAGCATTACCGGGAGCGGGAAGCGAAGATTCCTTATTTTATTCAATTTTTTGATAAAGGGTATCATAACTTCATTAACTTACATGAAATTGTGGTTCTTGTATCTTGATTTGACCTTCTTGTGTTATATCAACTCGGGTTAACACGTATATTTGTATCATGCCCTTTTTTTATAGCTGATGTCTATTCATAACCGGATAATTGAATGGCATGAGAAGAAGATTCACAATATTGTACATCATCGTGAGCATGAGGATTCTAAGTGCCGTGTCTTGGAACTCTTTGTTCACGTAGCCTTTCTTGACCAGTTAAAAGAAAAAAAAATGTCGGAGTCACTCTTGA
Organism: Pseudoturritis turrita; assembly: GCA_900406555.1. Lineage (NCBI taxonomy): Eukaryota > Viridiplantae > Streptophyta > Magnoliopsida > Brassicales > Brassicaceae > Pseudoturritis > Pseudoturritis turrita. Next base: position 16,407 of record OVBL01000357.1, on the reverse strand, counting down.
AGCCAAAAAGGCCCACTCTAAGGTCGAGAATGTGATGCAACATAACAAGAAGTTAGAAACCCGCATAACAGAGCTCCAGTCTAACTTGAACTCATCACCCAGCATATTTTGAACGATGAATCATCTCTTTCCGAGCTCGAGGCTAAGTAATTTAGCTTCAGCTCGAGATCATGAATTTCGTGCAACTCGGGAGGAGGCAGAGGCGCAAATGTAGACTCGGTTGGCTACCCTTGCGAGTAATGTGGAGGTCCACGTTGATGTGTGTCGAGTTTTAACCACTCAACTAAACTTCTTGCAAGTGCAAAACAATCACAGTTAGTATAGATAAGGGATCAGATCCACATAGACTTGCCAATCATACTACAAATTGTAATGATTCAAATCAAGCTTGAACAAAATATAAGATTGTCGAAGGTGATTAAATAAGAAATTAAATAAAATCAGCAAGAAAATTAAATAAGATATAAATTCAATGGGGAAAAAGCGTTAGACATTAGGATATTCGCAGAGAATCATGCAACGATAAGATAGATTGATTTCAGGGACTTGGATAAAAATTGGCTAGACCACAGAACACGAAGGTATAGTTTTTCCACTCTCGTGGTTCCAACCACTATGTTTGACAACCTAATAGTCTCAACTCTCGCAGGTTATTACAAGAAGAAAGCATACTTTAAATCGTTCATGTTCTGATAAAGTTCACTAGACTCCTTAACTCATTTTTTTCAGGTTAAGACGTCTAGCTCATCAAATACTAGTTCATGAAATATAACAAGATTTTGGAGAGTATATTAACCTAATATCATATCACAAGATGTGCGGTCAAGAAATCATGCATTGAGAATAAGTAAAGATGAAGACTCTAATGATATTCGTAACAATCATCAATCAATATCGAATTATGAAACTCATTGAATACCTAAAACCTAACAAGATAACTACTCATACATGTTTATGAAATCAAAACATGAAGAATATGTAGAAAACATGATGAATAAACTGGAATTAAAAGAGATAAGGTTTATGATTCTTCTCTATAGCGAGTACAAACCGAGATCTTCTCCTTGAAGCTCTTAAAACTCAAAATCCAATGAAGAGCAATAGAGAAAACGTGGCTGTTGTCTTTAGGGTAAAGAAAACAATGTATTATGGTGAATTATGGGGGCTTATATCTAACAAGCGGCTAAAAACAAGTATATATATATCTAGGGTCGTTAGGGTTTAAGGTTAGGGGCAAAAGAGACTTTCCATGCTTGAATAGGATGTATTGGGCTGCAAAATCTTGGCCAAATAGGTTGCATCGGTCTGAAGCATCGGCCAAAATCGCGTGACCAATGCTGGGATAATTCTGCACATGATTCAGCTTCGAGCCAGATAGACATGTCTTCAGTAAATTGGATGTAACTGTTCAACCATAGCTCAAAATGACTTGAAACAAATTCCATTAGAAAGGTAACTCAATTATATATCTCGTCTCTAAATGTCATCCAATTCCAAGTTGATTAAGGCCTCCATAGAAGGATAAACTTCTGGTGCTTTTGTTCTGTCCAACTTGGGAAATTGTATATCTTATGAATATTGTGATTTAAGTGACTTCTTTTGACTTGAGTTAATGGCTGTAGCATGATTAACACCTCTTTTGGTCCTTTTTGCATCATTTTTGATGATTTATCCTGTAAAGACTTTAAAACTACAAATACGAGAAAAACTACCTCTAAATGCATAAAACCGTAATAAAATGCATATAAAATATAATAAAAACTATAGTAAAAACTGTTAAATATAGAGTATATTACACGTTAATTCCAGGAGCTCTCGTCGTCTAACTGAGCTCCTTTATTCTCAGGCCAAGGAGAACTTGTCCCTGATCACCGAGCTCAATAAAGGGAAGATCTCTGACCTTGAGGTCGAGAAGCCGGATCTTACAGGGGACTGCACTAAGTATGAGTGTAAACTCAAAGAGACCCCATTCCTCATCTTTACTTGGATGAGTTCCAAGGTTGACTAGATGTCCTTGCTCCCTATTACTACTTCCTCTTTTTTTTTTTTATGTTGAGAATTATACCTTTAAGAGTTTCTGGCATAACGATATCCCTCCCATGGATTTCTTGTAAACAAGGGCCCATCACGCTTTGTTTTTACAACTCATTCGAAATGATAGCAAACAGACACTTATTACATTTAATTTTCTTGCATCCCACTTGATTTCTGATACTTTTTCTGTAGAAAAACACTCCACTATTTGTATTCTCCAATTTGGTACGTACTTGTCTGGCTAAAAAAAGAAGCATGCACAGGAAAAAAGCTAGCATCGGTCACAAGTGCATCCGTACAAAGCCTCCTTTCTCCTGATCGATGCTCCCCCATTGGTCATAAACCCCTAGCCGATGCTACTGTCTAGTGCCAGACAATCTGAACCTGAATTTTCTCTTTTGCCCTCAACTTCATCCTAATTGACCCTAGGCCTATAAATACTTGTTTTTAGCCTCTTGTTAGAAAAAGCTGTCCCATATAATCATAAGCCACAAAAATAAACACAGTAGCATCCCCTTAGAGAGATTTTCGTGTCCGTTCTTTGTTCTTCATTGATTTTGAAATTTAAAAGCTTTAATGAGAAGATCTCGTTTTGTTTTCAATATAGAGAAGAATCTTATCTCTTTTAATTCTAGTTTATTCATGATTATTTCTATCTACTCTTACTGCGTTCATACTTGCATCATGATGAGTAGTCATCTAGTTAGGTTTTAGGGATTCAATGAGTTTCATAATTCGATATTGATTGATGATTGTTTAGGGATATCATTCGAGTCTTCATATTTACTTATTCTCAATGCATGATTGCTTGACCTTGCATCTTGTGATCTGATCTTAGTATAATAGAACCTCGAAAGTGTTGCATCTATTTGCCTGAATTAGTATTTGATGAGCTATGCATCTTAACCTGCGAAAGTTGAGTTAAAGAGTCTAATGAACTTTATCAGAACTTGATCGATTTAAAGCATGCTTTCTACTTGTAATAACCTACGAAATTTTGAGTCTATTAGGTTATTAAAGCATAGTTGGAGCTACGAAATTGGAAAAATATACATTTTGTGTTCTAGACAGTTTTTATCCAAATTCCTGAAATCAATCTATCTTATCGTTGCATGATTCTCTGCGAATATTCTAACTTCTAACGCTTTTCTCTTATTGAATTAATCTCTATTTTAATTATTTGCTATTTTATTTAGTTTCTTATTAATCACAGAACGACAATCTTATTTTCTTCTAACTTGATTTGATTCATTATAATTCGTAGTGTGGTTGCCAAGTCTTTGTGGATTCGATGGCTCATCTATACTAATTGTGGTTGATGTGCAGTTGCAGCTAGTTCAAGTTGGGTGGTTAAAACTACTCACATCAACATTACAACGGTGAGAGCCAACTTTTCGTTAGCTGGGTATCTTACTTTGGCCTCAGTCAACATTTTACTCTTATAGAAGACAAGGTCTTGCTTTCCTGGTCTTCTCGAATTAGAACTCATGAGGCCGCTGCTATTGAATGTTCACATATAAATGTTACCCCGAATTGGATTTTCCCAAAATAGGGGGTTTGGTTAAGTATTTTTTAGCGATATGAACGCCTCTTCACACTATTCATTCTACTCGAATTGTTTATTTCCCTTCAATAACTGAAAGAAAATAAGATATTTGTATTTGGACTGTGAAATGAACCAGTTGATGGTTGCGATTCGGCTAGCCAGCCGCTGCATTTCCCTAGTTGTTTTTGGAGACAACATCCTCAAAAATGCAGTGATTTGATTCGGGTTTGCCTCAATTCCTCTTTCAGTAACTAAGTTTTCCAAGAATTCTCTAGATGTAATCGCAAAGGTACACTTTGCAGGATTAAGCTTTATCCCGAACTCATTAAGCACTTTAATGCAATCATGCAAATGCTCCACATGTTGGGGTGCCTCGACGGATTTCACCAACATTTCATCGATAAACACCTCCACGGTTTTCCCTAGATGGTTTGCAAACATTCGGTTGACGAACCTTTGATAGGTTGCTCTGACATTTTTCAAACCAAAAGGTATCACTTTGTAGCAATAAATCCTCTTATCAGTGATAAAAAAGGTTTTCTCTTGATCGTCCGAGTTCATAACGACTTGATTATAACCTGAGAATGCATCCATAAAAGACAAGAGTTGATGACCCGCGGTAGCCTCGACCAATCGATCTAAATGAGGCAATGGGAAGCTGTCATTTGGACAAGCTTTAGTCAAATCCGTGAAATCAACACAGACTAACAATTCTTCTTTTTACTACTACCGCATTTTTAACCAGTCTGAGTACTTCACTTCAAGTACTGACCCGTAATTTAAAAACCTTTCTACCTCATCGTTTACAGCTGTTGACCGTTCCGATTCTAATTTTATTTTCTCTTTCTTGAACGGATTGAAAGATTCGTCCACATGAAAGTCATGTGAAATAACATCCAAACTGGTTCTAAGCATATCCTCTGCAGACCAAGCAAATGTCTTATGATTCTCCCGTAGCAGTGCTATTAACTCACTCCTATAAGATTTTTGTTGGATAACCCAAGAATACACATGTCGTGGATTGTGAAGCTAATTTATGCTGTGACTGAGGGAGAAGATTGGGATAGCATAAACATCTGAACACACAGAGATTATCATATGAGACGGGATTTTGGAAGAGCTTAGTGAAAGGAACATCATTAGAAATAGAGGAAGAATGAAGGATATTAAGGATATGGATTGCCGTGTGAAGAGATTCAACCCAAAATTCAGCTTTCATGTAAGCTTGAAAGAGGATAGCTCGAACCAAGTTGTTGATGGTGTGTACCATTTTCTCGGCACGTCCGTTCTGTTGTGAGGTGTATGGGCATAATCGGATTTTCATGCCTTCGAATGCAATATGTGCTAGGAAATTTTGATTGTTGAACTCTCCACCATTACCGCGTTGAAAATATTGAATAGAGCCCCCATATTGGCTACAGACAAGAGCTGAAAAATGAAGATAAGAGCTGAACGTGTGATTTTTACGCCTTAGAGGATAAGCCCACACATAATTAGAAAATTAATCAAGAAAAATAACATAAAATTTTATTCCTCCAAAACTCGGAACTGGTGAAGTCCATATATCCGAGTGAACAATTTCAAAAGATTTAGGAATAGAAGTAATAGATGAAGAAAATGGTAACCAAACATGTTTGCTAGTTTGGCACACATGACACAATGTTGTCAAGTCTGCCTTATTGAAATGAAAAACCCCAGAAGAAGTTAATTAATGAAGAACATTGCTGCCTGGATGACCCAAATGTCGATGCTAGAGAGTACTGCTTGATGAATTTATGACAAAATCATGCGGTGATGAGCATTTAACAGATGGATGCACCGCATATAATGGCCTGACCTGAAGTTGTCACATCAGAGCAGTGGCATCCTGGTTCAAAGATCCTTAACAAGAAAGCGATTATGGTCAAATTCGATTGAACATTTATTGTCTGTAACAAAGTGACCAACTGATATGATCATGGGAAGCAGCAAAGACAAGACATGAGGACATCAAATCTGAATGTGGAAGCAAAACATCTAACCAGGACTTGCAATTTCATGGACTTGGATTTAAGAAGAGTAGATCTTAATTGGAGTATTTTCAGCCTAGAAACAACAAGAAAAGAGAGAATTTCGTCCAGATTCAAAGCATCATTTATTTAAGTGTTTTTCTCTCTCTTACATGCAGTTTAAAGTTTGAATTTTGTTTCCCTAGATGCTCTGCATGTTTAGCTATATTTATGGACATTTTTGATGTATTTCCTCTATATAATGAGGCTCATTTCATGAACAAAAAGTTAAGAACCCTTTTGATATTTTTGGAACTTTTGAGAGTGATTCTCATTTCTGTCAATGGTGTGTAATATCCATTGATCCGATCTTTGGTGCGTAATATCCATTGATCAACCCGGTAAATCAAGAGCCTTCCGCAACTCTTGTGTGACCATTCGATCCACCGATCCGTCTTGGTGCGTCATATCCAAGGGATCAACCGGTAAATCAGGAGTCTTCCGCAGCTTCTGTGCGACCATTCAATCCACCACCTTGTTCTTGAAATCTAACAGTTTCTTTGAGTCAAGGATTATCCCCTTTGCCAACTTAGAGTGAATAATCTGTGGGAAGATCTTATCACCAACATAAATCAAATTTTTGATAATTGAAGGGCACACAAGAACATTGTTAAGGAGAAGGGGTCGAGAAGGAGAGGGGATGATACCAGCACCCAACTTGGTCACGATAGCAAGGAATCCATTTTTGACTGTCACCGGAGGATAAACACTAGTATTAAAGATGGAACAAAGGGTACCTGGATTCACGGTGATGTGATTTGTTGCTCTGGTGTCCATGTACCACGAGTTATCACTCGGATCCTGCAACGCCAAAGTGGTAAAGGCATGAGCCAAATCCTACTAGATGTACGGTGAGGGAAAATTAAGGCTGGAGTTGGCGGTGCTTGAATCAAGTGAGCTACGTTGTTGATGCGAGTATGTAGAGCTGGACCGAGGAGGTTGTTTGACTAAGGTAGAGATTATTGTCGTGAGGGCATCATAGGGATTTGAAATTGCGGCGGTGATGAGTATGGAGAGTACCCATATGGCAGCCATTGGGGAGGTCTATAAGACCACTGATGTGGAGTATATGAGTGATTCTGCCATGAATTATTGTAGCGCCCTCTGCCATGGTTGTTTCTCCCACGGCCATAACTGTTGTTGTGACCTCTGCCTTGGTAGTGAGGCTTGTGCATCTGATTCGACTGGTGTTGTTGATCCATGGCTATGTAAAGGGAGTTGGAGGCTGCTGAGCTGTTGTTGTTGCTAGGCTGAGATTTGATTTGTTTCGGAAGACGATCTTTCTCCATGATGAGCATAGACCGTGCAGTAGATAAAAATGGGTACAACTTTTTTGTGTTTGATGACATTGATAATGTTATCGAACTTATCAAAGAGACAATTCAGGAGATGTATGATGAGGACACGACATGTGACATGAGAGTCGACATTAGCCAGCAGATCGGAGAGTGTTTTCAGCTTTTGGCAATAGTCATGAACGTTTTCATCACCAATTGTAACAGTGCGAGCCTCCTTATTGTCGCGAAATAGGTTCTCAATTGAGAGCCATAGCTCACGAGCGGTGCACTTGGCCTTGAGAACTGTGTCGAGCAGTGATTCAGATAGTGTTCCGTAGATCCACATCTTCACCAACCCGTCGCATTCAGTCCAGGCCTTTGCAATCTCAGGAGAATGGTTTCCTGAACCGTCAATGTGTTCGAGAACACTGAAGGTTGTGCAGTACGTTTCGGAAAATTCACGCCACACGTCATAATTAAATTTGTTCATATCATGAACAACTAGGATGTAGGTTTTGATCTGAAAGATACCAAAAAGGTTCTCGGATTTTTCAGTTGGATTCGCCATTGAGAAAGATATCAAGTGAAGAGAAAATAGAAAACATAGGAAGAGAAAGAAGATAGGAGAGTAAACGGAGAGGAAGAAATCAGAGAGAAGAGGAAGAGATCGTTGGGGAACCTAAAGCTTATGATACCAAGATATTTGTATATATCTACTCTAACAAGGTCAAGCTTCTAAAAACATGGAGATTTGATCGTGATTTGCATTTTGGGGTTTGTCAGCTCAGCTAACCGTATGCACTCAAAATACTTGAATGTAAGAAGTAGATAGATTGGCTATCGAAGCTGTGGTAAAAACTTTTACTTACCATCAAAGACTCATTGATATTCCCTTCCATGACGCCGAAGATTAATACAACGACCGGAAGACTATCTCCATATCACACATCATTACATGTCTTCATTTACAACGAGATCAAAAATTGTTTTTAATGGAACTTGTATACTGTGGGAGTCGAAACTCGCACAACCAACACTTGTAAGGAGAATTTAGGGGTTCGACAAACTTCTATGTAAAGAAAACCAAGAACAGAGATCCAAAGATGGAGATTTTATTTAAGCTGTTTTGAAAGCTGTTTGTAAAGTAATAAGTGTTTAGCTAGGTTAATTTTCGGATCCCCTTTTTCAAAGAGGTACATTGTCTATTTATACACAAATAGGTCGGCTAGGTTTCCTCCTAAACAAATAAGGAAAACTTCCTTATTCTTCGGAATTTCCTTTCTCTGGTTTTCGTGGGCTTCTTTCTTTGCCTCGTCGCCTCGGCCCATCAATGTCTTGTGACTCGTTGGCTCATTCTATCTAAGATATTGGGCTTGTTGCTTTGTTGGGTCATCGATGGGCTGGCTCATCGCTCATTTCTCCTTGATGCCGAGCCAAGTGTTGGCTCGTCCCTTACTTCTCTTTGCTGCCGAGGCGAAGGTTTTGGTTCGCCAACGTGTTGGCTCATCACCGTTTTGCTGGTTTGCCAACTGGTTGGCTCATCATTACCTCTACTCGACGCCGAGCCAAAGGAGTGCTGCTTCCTCCTGACGCCTAGCCAAGTTTTGGCTCATCACTCACTTTTTCATGCCTAGCCAAATGTTGGCTCGTCACTCACTGCTTCTTCCACTGCCTAGCCAAGATGTTGGCTCGCCACCATTTCTCACTGCTGCCGAGCCAACAGAGGTGTTGGCTCGTCACCATTTCTCCCTGCTGCCTAGCCAAGATGTTGGCTCGCCACTCATTTCTTCATGCTTAGCCTAACATTGGCTCGTCTCTCGCTTCTTCTTGCTGCCGAGCCAAGTGTGGCTCGTCTTCTCCTTTCCTCTGTTGCCGAGCCAAGTTTGGCTCGTCATTTCTTCTTCCTTGTTGCCGAGCCAAGTTTGGCTCGTCTTTTCTTCCTCCTTGTTGCCGAGCCAAGTTTGGCTCGTCACTCCTTGTTGCCGAGCCAAGTTTGGCTCGTCATTTCTTCTTCCTTGTTGCCGAGCCAAGTTTGGCTTGTCTTTTCTTCCTCCTTGTTGCCGAGCCAAGTTTGGCTCGTCACTCCTTGTTGCCGAGCCAAGTTTGGCTTGTCACTCCTTTCTCCTTGCTGCCTAGCCAAACGTTGGCTCGTCACCTAGCCAAACGTTGGCTCGTCACTCACTTCTTCATGCCTAGCCAAAAGTTTGTGCTTACTTGGCTAGCCTTTTCTTCATACTTAGTCTTATCAGCAGTTGATCTCGACTAGGTGAGAACCGACCCCAACAGTTAGCCCTTAGCTCGGTAGTATTATTAATAATAGTGACGAGGTGAGAAGTCAAGATCGAGATAAACTTTGGGCTACCGAGCTAGATTTGTGGTGAAGTTGTCATCCGGGCATTGACACATGCCGAGTCAACCTGATAGTGTTACCGAGATGTTTTATTTCCGAGCCAACACTGGAGTATCTTATTGCCGAGCCAACCCCTTGACATGCTGCTGATTTGTCTTCAATTGCGTTGCCGAGCCACTTTGGCCTGTGACATATTTGTTTTCATTCTGCCGAACCGACACCTTTGTCCTGCTGCCGAGCCAACTTATCACTGATATGACTGAGCTATTTGGCTCGTCGTCGTGTTGTATTACTTAGACTGCCATTCCGCCGAGCCATCCTTTTCTGATATGCCGCCGAACCATCCCAATAAGTTTGATTCATCTTTGGCTCGACGATAACGTTGGCTTGAAGTATCTCTCATCATGATTATAACTTTATTGGGAACTGCAAACGTTTTTCGCATGTTCCCGAGGCCGTGTGGCGTCACGCTCTGTGCTTCCATGCGCTTTTATATTCAGATCCCAGTCTCACTCCTCATAACTCACTTCTTCTCATTTCCGCAAAAACAGGTAGCTCTCTTCTCTCTCCTCTTTTCTCTCTTTTTATTCAAGTCGTTGGCTAGGTTTTTATCTATTTTTTCACTTCCGCCGCCAACTCCTTGAGTTTTCTGATCCATCTTCAAGCGTAGCTCGGCGAGCCTTTGCATTTTCCGATCCATCTTCAAACTCATACGGCGGGTGCTTGAATTTTCCGATCCACCATCATCTGGGTCGCGTTTCTGCTTCGATTTTCTCTGCCTCCGAGCCGAAATTCCTCGTGTCGAGTGTGTCTCCGAGCCAAGATTCTTTCCAATTTTTTTGCTAAGTATCAGTTTGATTCCGAGCCAAATTCCTTAATGTCTCATATTGCCGAGCCAAAATCCTCAATGTCTCATATCGCCGAGTTAGAAGATTCTGTGGGTTCGGCAAATTCTGCCTTGCTGGTTGGACGCAAGATGGTGTTATCTCCGCAGGTTACCGACCCAGTGGAATCCAACTCTCCGCCAGGTCAGTTGCAAATAGTTGTTCCAACTCTGATTGATGAAGCATTTGACGCCGAGGCGGATGCTGAGGCAGCTTTGATTCAAAAAGCTCTTGAAGAGTTTAAAGCCGAACCAGAAGAATACATCATCGACGAGGCAGAAAAAATACGGTTGGAGAGATTGTTTGCGAGCCACCAGGCTAGCACATCGACGAGGCGAAATCCTAAGAGAAAAGCTCCTAAGAGACGACCTGACCCACCTGGTTTGTCTTTGTGTACTGCCGAGTCCTTGGAGGCATTAAGGCATCGATTCCACATTTCAGAAGGTGTCGAATTGGTTGTTCCTGCTCCAATGGACCGAGCCGAATCTCCACCGCCTGGATATTTCACTCTCTATGAGTGTTTCTTCTACGGTTGTCTGCTCTAGTTTTCGATCCCTAGCTTGATCATCCGCTTTTTATACAAGCATGGGTTAGCGCCAAGCCAAATTACGCCTCGTGGGATGCGTCACCTAGTTGGGATTCTGGTTCGGAGCTATGAGTGGGACGTGACTGTTCGCATCTCCCACCTTCGGCAGTTTCTTGAGTTCCGAAAGATCAAGAACTCCCGAGCCTATTATATTTCCAACAAGAAGCAAAGGAAGATAATCGAAGGCTTCCGAAGCAAAGATGGAGACTGGGGGAACTACTTTTTCTTTGTTCCTATCAACGATGCTACGGTCGAAGCCGAAAGCATCCATTACGTAAAAACGGAGTGGGGAATCATTGGTGGGCGAGCCGTAGATTTTTCAGGAGATTTGCTAATGTTTTACTTCGTAGCGAGCTGACCACTGATTTCTCTTTGTTTTTGCAGTTCGGCAGATTTTCCCACGTTTCCCAGAAGACACGCTCACGCTTCGGAACACACTTGCGGCTAGAAGGTGCCATTGGGAAAAACATTTTCCCTAAAAAGAGTCAAAAAAGCCTGAGCCACTTTTGCCGGTGTTGAAGTTTCTGACAGCTCGGAATCTGAATCTCCAGAGCGAAGTCCCCCAAGAAGAAGAAGTATGGGAAAAAGGTTGACCATCCGTGACAAACAGGCTCTGAAGGAGATGAAGGAAAAAGAGGTGGCTGGCCGAGCTGATGAAATAGCTAACCCAACCGAACAAACAGCCGAGCCAGTTGCCGAGGTGCCTGGCCGAACCGTGACTGAAATGGAGACACATCTTCCCTCCGAGCCGTCAGCCTTGGACGCCGAAGCCAGGGAAGTGGTTTCTGCTATTGTTCCTGTTGCTAGGCCTTCTGGCTCGGCGTTTGTCCAACACAAAGGCGATGGGAAGAAACGAGCTGCCTCCGAGCCTGATAAAGACAAAACCAAAGAAAAACAAAAGAGAAAATGCCAAAGACATACTGATCCAACTCCTGCCGAGCCAAGGCCGGCGTCTTTTGGACAAGAAGGATCTGCGCCGATCTGTAATGATGCCGAAGCTTCAGCGACTCTCTTCTCGCAGGTTCGCTGCTCAGGAGACAGACTACCGCCTATCGATGTTCTATCTCATGGCGATTTGTACACGGATATGTCGCTCCGAGGCACCAAGGTATTCGTAGATTCAATGTTTTACTAAGTAAAAGAAAAAACCTTGAACGTTGATTGTTTCTTCTTATGGTCAGTTCGTTGCGTCCATAAACAAGATCGTCGCCGCCTACGAGCAAGACGTGCGAAAGGACAGGCGCCAAATCGAGGATGCTCAAAAGGACGCATCTTTCCACCGAAGCAGAGTTGCCGAGCTGGAAGGCAAACATGCTGACGAGCTGGCGATTGCTGCAGCTCGGATCGAAGCTCTTGAGAAGGACAAGGCGTTCCTCAAGGAAGAGTGGAACAAAGCCGGTGATTTGGCTATGAGGATAGATCGCTCCAAGCAGAAGAAAGCTGCTGAAATCGAATCCTTGAAAAGACAGCTCAACGCCGTAAAGGCCTTGCACGAAAATAACATTAAAAAGGCCCAGAAGGCGGCGAGGCGAGAGTCGTCGATGAAATTTCAGGAGCGCCTTTGTAATGACCCTGATAAGGGCTAGATTTGACCAAGAGAATTTCACTTAGAATTATCAAGAGAAGTCCAAGATAAGCCTTTGGATCGAAACTAAAGAAAGTCGGGTCGAGTGAATTTCAATTTTCACTCGTAAAAAGACGGTTGATACGGCTAGACCAAGATAGATTGGATCCAAAGTTCCAAATAAAGCCAAGTGGAATTGGGAAAGTTATAAGAGACCTTAAAAGGACATTTGGTCAAAGAAAATCTTAGTTGGATCAGAGGAATTTAATTGTGGTTCGAGTTAGTTGACCATATCGACGATACGGGGCATATCGTGGGTCAAAAGGGTCGAGATTGGGACAAGAGAGCCAAATCAGGTTAGAAACGTTAAGTAAAAGGATAATAAAGCTAAGGAAGTAAATTTGGATCCAGAGATTATCAAGTTGGTACGAAAGAAATTGAATTTGGGTCACGCGCTACGTGAGGCAAAAACTCGGTAAGCCTTATACGATCTAATATGATCGAGATAGGACCAGATTGCTTCCAAACCATTTAGAGGATTATGGGAAGGATAAAAAGGACTTAAAAATATATATTGGATGAAGAAAAATCAGTTTGGATCAAGAGATTAGCTCGATGGTTGAAACGGACCGAATCGGGCAGTTTTGCCGAGAACCATGGGTAAGCTGCTGGGTGACTCACCTACCTGTGTGCTTGCTTGGGCGTGTGTCAGCTGTGTGTGGGCATGTATCAGCTGTGTGTGGGCATGTGTCATCCACATACCTGGTCTTGCATCATAAGTAAGCACGGCAAATCATTTAAGCACGACAAATCAGTAAGCACGACAAATCGGTAAGCACGAGGTGTTGCGACCGTGGGCTATGAGTCATCACAAGCAGCTGGACGAAACTTTTCCTATAAAAATGACCCAGCTGCTCCCATTTTTGTATCCAAAAACCATAGCAAAGCTCTGCCCAAATCTGTCCGTGAACCGTGACCGTGAGCCGTGAACCGTGGTCCGTCGGGAAAGTTTTGTGGGTAAGCTGTTCGACCCAAACTTACCTACCCAACTCGATTTTGCCTTCTGATCTTGAATCCAACCTCAGTTTCTTGATTTGTTGGTTGGGGATACCCCGAATTACAGCCCAGACAGTCCGACCATCAAGTCCGTCGTGAACCGTTACCGAGCTGCTCGGGAAAAATTTAGGGTAAGCCTATTGAACCCAAACTTTCCACTCCGACATGTTTTCGCGTTCTTAGCATGAATCTGACCTTAGTTTCTTAATCCAAATCTTGGAACCACCACGAAACTTAGGTGAAAGTTTCGGCTGGATTGAAGAAATAAGTCTAAATTTCCAAAGTGATCCTATTCGGTCTAGGTAAGACGCATGATATTTTGGCTAGCTAGTTTACCTTAGAATTAATTATTTCCTATGGTAACTAGTGTGATCTGTTCCAACAGATCCTAATTTCAAGTTTAATCAGAAACGTGGATAGAGATTTCCAAGTTAAACCGTGACCTTTCATCAAACCAAAGGTGAGTCTTGGTGATGCTTGTCGTGTGTTGATGAGTTGAACACACGTTGTTTGTTTAGTGTTGATATGTTTGATTATTAAGCATGTGAAGGTCATTGAAGTTTAAATTATTACTCTTGTTAGATGCTTAAAAGCTCTAACTTGTGCTATACGTATAAGATTGAAATTATGCTATATGCTATAAGTTTACTTGGACTTAAGTGTCTTGTAAACTTTATAAAATTGTGACGAACGTGGTAAGACTGAAAATTATACTATGCGTTTATAAGTTTACTAGCAACTTAAGTGTTCGGTAAACTTTATAAACTTATAAGACTGAAAATTGTTATAAGTTTATTAGCAACTTAAGTGTTCGGTAAACTTTATAACCTTATGAAAACGTGGTAAGACTCTTCCCTAAATAATGTGGCTTAACTAGTCATAATGAGTACTAGTTTAAGTACACGAAGACACGGAGAGACGGGATTGCAGCCTATGGCCGTGTACTGCATGACGATGCAGAATTTCCGGTGCGATACCTTATCAATTAAGGCCATTGGAACGGTGAAGGATCATCGGCTTGTCTAGCCTTAGTGGCTACGGGTCGGGTGATGCCTAGTGGTGTCAAGGGTTGGGAAGTAGTCAATCACGAAAGGCCTTAATGAAAACTTAAAGATTAAAACTCATGAATTAAAATATGCATCATTCTATTTTCCGCTGCTTATGTTGTGCATGATTTCGTGTGATTGTTATTTTGGGTTTGGTTGGGATATTATATGAATGTTAGGGGAGCCCTGACTCACTAAGCAAATTAGTTGCTTATGACTCTACTTGTTTTGCAGGTGACCATTAGCGGGTAAACCATACGGGTGTACACAAGGAACGCTAGGAAACCAGCGGTAGTTTATGTTGCCTTTTGTAAAGAACTAATGTTTAATATGTAATGATAATTTTTTGAGTACTAGACTCACTGCCGGCATGTATACATATGTTCTTGTATCACGTTTGAGAACCTAAGTATTATGATGTATAAAAATGTGTTCGTTAAACTTGGGTTTCATGTGATGTTAGTCCTAGTCCGGACGAACTAACTACTTGACATAACTCAGGTTGAAAAGCCTTGAGTTTTGTTCGGTAGGAAATGTGTGCTTGGTCGTTTGGTCTAGGGTCTCTGGATAAGTTCTGGAAACCTCGGATCGAATGTCTAAGTACGCATATGTGACATTTTCGGTCAATCGATGATCGGGGGTGTTACAAAGGTGGTATCAGAGCATGGTTTTTACGATGCTCAAATGGGACTTGATTTTCAAATGATTTATCGAGTCAAATGGATCGCAAAAGGCAATTAGGATAAGCTGGATAGTTCCTGTACTTTAGAATAGGGTGGGTTAAGTACTTACCTTATTTTTCGATGCAGCAATGCCACTGCGGCTGATTATTACGCATGGAGGATGAAGAACTCGGTGCATGCATACAACTTCAATAGACATGACCCTGGAGTGTTATAATTGCGGTCGAGTTGGACATTATCCATGGGCTCGTTCAAGCGTGAGACAACCTAGATTTGTTCCGAACTATGTCACTTGTTACTTCTGTGGAAGGAATGGTCATTACTCGATTAGTTGTCCGCGTACTTCGTTGACTGCTCGAGATCCTTCACAAACAATCCGAGAATCAAGGGGACGGTTGGTGATAAAGCTTAGACTTGGTGATAAGCATCCTCGAAACTTGACTAATCCTTAGATGTAAGTAAGTAAACCTTTTTAAATCCATCAAAGTTTCGATTACAGGTACGTAAGGGTTTTAACTCATGATGTGATTGATTGAAATGATAATTATGTTTACTTGATGATTGATTGCATGATGAGTATGAAGTTACAAATGAAAAGTTGAATGCTTGTTTTGTAACATTACGTGTTAAGTGGTGTTCCCACACATGTTTTGTTTGACTTTGGAGTAACACATAGTTTTGTGTCTCCTAAGTTCGTTGCCGGTCGTGAGGGGGCTTTTACAATTGTAAAGGTGTAAGTGTGTGCCCTTTTAGAACAACCGAAAACTAAAACCTTCAAGCCAAAAGTGGTGGGAAGTTCTAGTAAGGATCGATGAAGAAGTCTTCTTGGCGGATCTACTAGTTATCTTTGGGTCAGCGTGAAGCCGTTTCATGATGGAGGGGTATGAAGATTCCGAGTATTTGACTTATGAAGACGTGAGGAATTGTACAAGTCCAGAGTAACAAGTCTTCATCAGTGATTGTGAGATCAGTTTAAGAATCCAAGATCAGTCGGACCCGAAATGAAGAAGGAAAAGTTGGTTAGGAAAGTGAAGAATACAGAGGAACGATTACACGAGATGAATATGGATGATCAATGAAGATGCATTCAAGAATTCACTCAAGATCAGGACTGCATTTGGTTTAGCATTGAAGATTATGATGGGTTAAGAGAAAGGGAAGTCTACTTGGTATTAACCATTGTGAGAGAAGGACTAGAGGATAAATAGAAGCTTGAAGATATTTTAGTTATAAAGAAGTATGGGGATGGGTTCAAACTGTTAAAGGACTACATCCTCTCTGAAGTAATCATTTACCATTTTCCTTGAACGAGTGCATCTCTGATAACCAAGGC